>CM077630.1:7398993-7467616 GCA_039566895.2 Turritopsis rubra | reverse complement strand
GAATGGAATAATTTTAGTCTTATGATGGAAAAACGTCCACTTAAATTAAACAAATATAAAGGCAGTAGCCATAGGCGTATTCAGAGTCAGTTAAAAAAAGTGGAGGAGTCCAACGTTATGATATTTATTTGTTAAGTGTCGATTAGGGTACTTGCACGTGATTTCCTTTTCTACTTTAAATGACTTAACTCTCCTCCACAAATTTTGTCTCCGCTCTAACGCTTCTGGAAGCCTTAGAATTATACGGATTCCAATGAAGGTTTTGGCTGCAAACGTTTACAACTTTTTAAATGTGTATGGTATGGTGACTGGGGAGTTTTTCAATAAGTTATACAACGTATTGTCTGTTACGATCGAACCAAGAGGTGTTTTTTTCATACAGCTGATTCTAAGACTTGACGATAATATTATCATTTTAAGATGGTATATATATTCAAAAAAGTACATTCATTTGGATAACATTTTCAACCAGAAAGCGAGACTAATATAATAAAAAATGTATCTTAAATTTTTTTAATTACATTAAGACCACTCAAATGTTCACACGAACCGTCATCGTGACACCCACCACTCGACAAATTCTTTTAAAAACGTCTTTAAAATATTGATTAGCTTCCTCTTTCAACAAATGAGTCATGATATGGTTGGTATAAGGGTAGACGTGCAAATAGACACTTATTCATTTCCCGGCAATCTTTTCTGTAAATGACAAGGAAATTAGAAAGTATATTTAAAAGGAGATGTGTAACCACTGACCTGACTATTTCTTTTGTTAATGAATTCCGCCTTTAAAAATAGCGAAAGTAACGCTTAAGTCCAATTAAGAAAGAAAGGAGAATGGGAAGGAAAATGGGAATGGGAATGGAATGGGAATGGGAATGGGAATGGGGATGAGAGAGCTAGCAATAACACCTCCTATGTGGTTGAATACGATGCAAATGATCTTGCATGGGAGTTATTTAAAAAATGAAAACCCTTCCAGTTCCTTAATTTTCTTTGCTATAGATATAAATTCACGTTTCCAAACAACCTCGAACCCAGGGCCATTTGTCTCGGGTTCGAGGTTGGATTCAATAAAGTTCGTGTTTTCACGTTAGAGGTACGAACACAATCTGACTATACGTTTTAACAGATTCCTTGGTTAACAATGAAGAAATAAGGGACCTACGACGGCAATGAGGACGGCGACGTGAGAGCAATACATGAATATTCGAGAAATAATGAATCACAAAGCATCGAACGTTTAAAGATTTTGTCGGTTATAACTCAAAGTCTGATCGATGAAGTAAGAAAGAAAAAAATGCTACCGAAACAGGATAAAAGCAATACAAGATACTACTATCCTTGCTTTCAGTACGGCTTCAAACTTTTCACGTCGTGTTTAGAATGTGAAAATCTGCTAATGATGTAATTAACTGAAATAATTTTTCCCAGTGGTAATGTATGAAATAAACTTTCTTTCTCAACGAAATCCACAAGGTAAACGAATCCTTTGTTTCACTTATGTCGCCGTCCTCGTTGCCGTTGTAGAAGATAGAAGATAGACTAATAGAAGAAGAACAGGGGAATGAGATAATGCAAAACAGATCATTCTCTGATTGTGATCTTTTAGATGAGGGAAGTTGAGAAATATAAGCAACATTGAAGAGAAAGGGGAGGGACCGATAATGTCTTCCTTACAACATGTAAACGATTTCTTATCGATAAATTAAAGAGAGAAGGAATGTTTTACGTCGCGGTTTTATTTTTAACTCGTTCGCAAATTAATGGATCCCCTTTGATACTAGGATAAGAAAGTTTTCCTTAATAAGTGATTTGAGATTCCTGATATCCTGAAATTCACGTGTTTTCTTGTTTTTAAAAGGTTTGTGATTTGTTAAAAAGAAACGACTTGTGTCAGAGGTCATCACCAAATGTAATTAGTTTCCAACGTTGGGATATTGCTCATATAATAGCTTCGAAAAACTTCAGTGTAGGAAAGAATAGGACGGAAAATTAAGTTGTTGACACGAATCATTCTTATATGGTTATATTTTTAGGAAAAAAGTTTTTTGTATATATTTTGTTTATTGATTTTTACCCAGGGCAGCCTCTTCAGTTCTGATAGAACTGCTATCAATGAGGCTTGACTACCGGACTACAGGAAGCTTTATGACTCCTTCAACCGCTAAGCTAGACAATCCCATCAGGCATCAATCCCGCTTTCCAAGCTTGCTGTTAAAGCCGAACGATTTACTCTGTTATAGTCGCTAGCGTGATTCGGCTAGGTTTTAAAACCTCGTTTTCATCATCTATATATGGAAAAACTTTAACAAATTGTTTTACTCACTCTGAATGTTCTCCATCATGAATGTTCTCCATCATGAATATTTACAAGAGGAATTTTAGTTTAGCTTTTGAAAGATTGCTTCCAACATTATCTGAGCATGTTTCGAGTTGTTATGTTCATTTATGGCCCATGGATGGTGCATTTTTAATCATGAAAAGCTGAATTTTCTCATATTCTGGAACTTGAAACAATAAGTTCGTGTACAGGACGGCCCAATTTTACACTTTACACTTGAAGTATGCAACGTCAGAAGGCGGATCTAGAGGGTATGTCGAAATTTGTGGAGGAGAATGTTAGTTATTAAACAATAAAAGAAAAACGTGCAAGTAATTGGTGCAAACTGTGTTTTCGTGCAAGGTTTATGTGCTCCTCCACAATTTTTGACATACCCTAGATCCGCCACTGAACGTCACTCATTATGCATTGATTTTTTTTAAACGCTTTTTTTAAAACGCTCGTTAATACTACGGTCAATAAGAAAACACAAATAAATCTCGTACAGTAGACCTTCATAGATAAAATGTCTGAAAAATGACAGAAACGAAAATTGCAGATGATCAGGTCCATTAAAATGATAAAAGTATAATTGGTATAAGTTGACAATCTATGATAACAATGCACTAATAATGGCGTTTGTTTTTCTGAATTCTGATTTCCGTAAGTTAATGTTTTCAGAAAAACAAAAGTTCATAATTAATTCAGTAAGCTACACCTTAGCAACATGTGACGTAAGAATTTTACAGAGATCGCTCGTAGTAGACAATATAACCTTGTTTCAGCAGGATGACAATATAACCTCATTTCAGCAGGATACCCAAAATGTCTATTGAAATTGTACAACGTGGGTGGAAAAAGTTTCTTATGATGCACTAACGGTAGTTATAAAACACATGAAAAGCTAATGTTACACCCTTAAAAATAATAATGAAAAAAAAAAAAAGGCATTACAAAACGTGCATCATATACGAATACGCCTTTCTTTGTATTGCCTCCAAAACAACTTTGATTATACAATTCATACAAACAATTGAAAATACAATTCTTGTCTTGAAGCTTTTCTAAGGTTCAAGTAACAAAAAGAAACCCAACAAACTTTCCTTAATTGCGCTATTACTACTATACTAAAGGTAGAATCACATTATCAGTAAAAAATATGCATCGATAAGTGATTTCGCATGGTAAAACTACCCCACCTCCCAATTTTATAAGGCAACAAAAGAAAAGGATTAGAAAAGCAGCATACAGACTACAAATATTTTGATAGTTGTGTTTGCACTCTATTTCAATATAAACACTTTTATAAAGTGTCGCCATCAAAGAAATATCTTTTTATTTTATTTTACTCAGGAGAAATTTTACATCGTCATTTAGGTTTCGACGGCTCTGCATAATAAGCCATTTTACTCATTCACATAGACATATATTTCACATATTTTTCCCAATGTTGTGTATTTTTAAAAGTCTGTTTAGGCAGTAGTATATTTTCATTGGTAGAAAATGATGATTTTTTCATGGTGAGATATTGATCAACATAAATTCTGTATGGAAGGAGGACACGGGAAATCGGTCCCAAAGTTTGTGAGTTCGTAAATGAAAATGCCAAACAAATTCGGAGATTTTAGTGCTTTGTGGAAGTATTAGCTTTCAATCTGTTCCCCATTCAATTAACTTTGATTGGCTTCTGAGCTGTGTGTTAACATGTATCACTTGAATACGTTGGGTTTTAGGTACTATCTCGTACTCACGTATTTAAAACATTGAAGTGATTCTTCACATGTGACTCTTTTTGTTTATCTCATGTATATCCTGAAATATAATGATAAATAATTATTCTATTCAAAGAGTAGAATTGTTGTCTCGTAAATTTAAAAATTCAATTTAAATGATAATCCCTTGTCAATTGTTTATCCTATACTTGAATAGATAGTTTTGTTAACAAACATGATTCAGTTATAAACATGATTCACACCAGCATTTAATGATTCTAAAAATCCTGGCAAAAAAAACAACAATCAAAAAACAAAACAAAAAAAATGAAACGTGTTCTGGGGAAATTTATGAAACTGACGAAAATTTAAAGAATGGGTTTTCTTCATCATTTGAATCAACGATCATTGCATAACTTAATCCGCAAAACCCAATAACAATTTAACTGAATTATAATCTCCTTAATTGGGTGCAGTTGACCTATCTTGTTTTGTACATCAAGTACATCACAATCCTCTGATACCATCTTCTTGTATTCGATCAAAACTAACTATTCTATCAAAAAGTGTGAAATTTATTAAAACCAGGGATCGGAGAAAAAAATGTAAACAACTTTATAATCACTAATTGGAATTGATTACAATTTCAATTTTTTCTTTTTTTGTAATCGTTCACTATATGCATTAAAGAGTAAACAGTATTTCACTGTATCCATATTTGGTCCCATATGAAAATATTAAGGTTTTTTCTCAAGAAAATGTCTAAAAGGAAGAACTACTTCCTTATAGAAAAAAAATATCTCGATAGATTTAAATAATCTTGATTTCTAATGACAACGTTTAAACCGACCCACTCAAGTTACCCATGCCCAGTCAGTTTAATTTTTATGTTGCATTCAGACTTGTCGACGCCTAAATGATTTTTGCTTTCTGATACTTCCTGACATAGGAAAGGACATGTTTTTGTAGAAACTACTCTATCAAAGCAAAGAACTCGAATAAATTTCAGAATTTTTCATACCGAAATTCCTGGCAATATCATCTGTTTCCATGTTTCAAGCGTTGATTTATTTAGACGGATATGAAACATTTTAAAGAACGTAAACAGGACTGCCGAAATTATACTGCTATAACACTGAAGTATATACATTTACTGGACACCGTTTCGTCGGTCCTTAAAGTGTGTCAAACTATAAATAAAGTTTGAAAGAATGAGACTTCTTTGCAAATTTACCTTAATAAAGTAACCAAGAGAACTTCCTACTAGAAAACAAATGCTTTTAACATTGTTAGACCTATCTATAGTTAATCGTTATGTCATTGATGTTGATTTGCCAGGGAAACCTTTCAGAAATGGGTGCGCTTTGAGACAGTATCCTTGAAATTATGACTATTTATAAGTATTTTTATTGTCACTTAAAAGAAAAACAGCTACCGTTCTGGCAATTCTAATAGCTCCTAATAATTGCTATCAGTGATGGATGATATGTTTTGGTGTTCCTATGAAGTCATTTCCTCATTGTAATCCCCTGTTCATCAAATGCATTTTATTGTTGGTTAAAATCTCAAAATTGTTACATAATAAAGATATTAAAGCTTATGACATCCACTCTGAATGTGGATGGTTTCCATTACGTATATACGCAGAGATTCTCACCCACTGTAACGTATTTACATGTCCATATGCACGATTGGTAAAGAAGCAGTTTGCGATTTGGATCTCCGCTGAAACTGTTTATTTGGTTCCAGCTCATGTTTGGTTAATAACTTTTTCACAGATTGTTTCAAAAACTGCATTAAGAAACGAAGCGATTTTTTTGTCGACTGTTATTACGATGTTGTATTAATGAAAACCATGTCACATCCTGGTAGAAAATATATATTGGGCGGACTGGATTGCAACTCCTGTATTCGTACATGAAACTCGGACAGAACCATAGTACAACAGAACTTATATAATTTATTATACTCATGACTTATTGAGAATTTTATGACAAAAAATGAAAATATTGCAAATCGCTACACTTGTTATAGCTGGTCTATTAACAGTAGCTTCTAAAGATGGTGGTAAGACTTTCCTTTATTTTTCTTTTATATTGTATTAGATGTGATTTAAATATACAGAAAGTGAAAGAACAAGTATTAAGTAGGTATAGCAACATATCCTGAAAGGCAGCGATCCATGGATTTCAACAAAGCATTTTTTTGCTATTTAACTACTAGTGTCTATTACTGCAACTCCTAGTGGGAAAGCATTTTTGATGTTAAAAAGGAGGCCATAATTTGACGTTTAAACAGAATTGCCGGAATTGTGTATAAACTTTGCATTTCTGCTGTCATATAAACGCACATTCAATTCGATCGCTTGTCTTCGATTTCAATTAGTAACTAAAATCGATTGTCAACAGCTTCTATTGAATAAAATGTAAGAGGAACTTTAGGCGTGTGCCCTTTACGGTCACCAGAGAGACATGGTGATGAGATTCTATATAGCATTATGTCATCTCGCTTATTTTATGCCTTAAGACAATTTTATGATTATCAAAAGCGATGTCTTTGACGAGGGTTTTCATAAGAAAATCAGTTAAAACCAAGCTTTAGAACATGACAGATTACAACATATTTTTTTTAATTGCAAAATATATTCTTTGTGAGAGATATTTTGCCCATCACAAGACATCTCTTTTGTCTCCCCGTAATAGACAATTCATAAATTCATGCGTGGTTACTTCCATTGCCTCGTTTTCGCCCTGAACATTAACGACACTTGAGTGGTTTACAAAGAGAAACGATACCTCAGGGAAAAAGTTTTCACGTTGTTCTTTTATTACGCTTAAGTACGGAGTAATTATAAAGATTAGAAACGAGGCGATGGATGTTGTGACGTAATTTATGAAAAGGTCTATAAGCACTTGGAATTGATGGAAACTCAATAAATATATAGAAACCTAAAAAAAACCTTCTATAACACAAGTTCATTAATAATCTAAAACAGCAATTCTCACATCTTGTTAGAACTTAAATGTTATTAAGGTGTGGATATTCCGACGGGGAACCTCAGTTTCATGTTCGTTCTTCGTCAATTAGTCGTTAATAAACATTTAACGCATCTATAATGGGTTTGTGGTTATGCAACACGATGGAAGGAATTTAAGACGACATAGGAAACAACAATATCTCGTTAACCATTTGTGTAATCTTTTCATTGAAAATCAAAATAAATTGTGGTCGTAGTAGTAGTTAGTAAGCACTTTTAAACAGCCTTTCCTTGAAGATAACTAACTGATTTCTGAAGGCATCTGAGAACAAAATATATGTATTGTAACAATGTTTAAAAGAAAAGTTTACGCGCATTTGATATTCCTTAAGGGATCTCTATTTCTTAACGTACAACAAATTATAAGCATATGTTTTCCTATTATTATTATTATTATTATTATTATTATCCATCTGAATGATTGATGATTGGCTCGATTATGATCTTAAAACTGTTTTGCCATTCGTCCTTTGACAATCACCAATCAAGTTTAATAGTGGGCGACCAACAATCCTTTATCGTTTAAATATTTCCTTTTGCGATAATCATTTGCATTGTCTTTGATTTCCTTTCAAAAGAGTCAGTGAAATTGCTGTGATAAAAGGTGCTATGCGGTAATGAACAATACGTGAAAAGAATTAACTGAAGATGATGATACCATCTTTCATGGTCAACAAGAGATAATTATTACAATTGTCTTTTAATTATCATGTTGATATTGATATAGCAAGCAGATCAAAAATTAGTTTATTGAAAAACACATACGAGTATTTCCACGAATGAACACGTAAAAATACGGGGAAAAAGAGGCAATATCTTGTTAGCCTTTTGTGTAATCCTTGCATGGAAAATCAAAACATATTTTGACCGTAGTTGTTAATCAACAGCATTGTTAAACACCATTTCCTCGAAACTGTCTTTTTTTCTTTTTTTTTCTTTAAAAATAAGCTCCATGTCTAAATTTTGTTTTGATCTTTTTTCATGACTTTCATCTTTCAAAATTCAACTAAAGCTCAACAAATTTAACTAACACAATTGTTTAAGGAAAATGTTTTTCTTATCTCAATTTGTTGCAACCTGGATGCACTAATGGTAGTATTTACTGAAAAGATTGAAAAACAAGTTATTCATCAAAAAGGATAGAAACGAAGAGAAAACACCGATACAATGTTATTTTGAGAAAAAAACAATTTGTGGTTATGAAATAGCAATTAAGCCGAAATTTAGTATTGCATCAAAAATAATCAATTATAGTTCATAATTGCCCTAATGAAAAAAGAAATCCAAATTATTATAGGATTGTACAATGTCATAATTGGTGTAATATTGCACCTCGAATTTTTAAGATAAAATATTGCTATGAAACTCTTCACTTAACCTTTTTTCTTATATGATCTAAATCAATTTTTAAATCTATCACAAATGTTGACATACCAAGATACTGGCTTACAAAGAAATACAAGGAAATAAGAATGGAAAAATAAATAATAATAATAAGCAGAAACAGAGAAGGAATAAGATAAGATAGGGATTATCATAACAGATCAAAGAGAAATATCACAAAACCCTTCTTGATGTACCAAATGCAACCAGTTCTCCCTCAGAGACTGGTAATGGTACATCCAGTTTGAGATATTTTATTGCCCTACGTTTCTTCACATTTCTGATTGATTCTGAATGCTCCCCTGCTGTATTTACCTCGATCATAAAGATATTTAATCCTGTTATTCTGTTTTAGTTACTACCCCAAGCACAGCAACCGTTAAACCCACAAACAAGATTGAAGTTTGTACTGGTGTAGCAGACGTTCTTCTGGTATTAGATCGATCTGGCAGTGTTGGAGATAAAGATTACCCATTCCTAATCGGTTTTGCGCGTCACCTTGCAAGATCGTTTAAAATAAGTAAAGAAAAAGTGCGCCTAGGAGTGGCTAGCTATTCAGACACTGCCTCGCGAGAGATAAACTTGGATACGTATGGTTATGAGAATTTTTTCAACGAAACCGCAGCGATGTCGAGAGGTGACGAACAGCTAACTAATGTCCATGCAGGTTTATTAAAGGCCGAAGAAATGCTTGAAGACAAAAGTACAGGTGCCAGAGATGGAGCGATTAAACTGGTTATAGTTACAAATGACGGGTTAGCAAACCGGGGTATACGACCAAACATCACTGCTAAACGATTACAACAGGAAAATATTACAATCGTCAGCATAGGAATCGAATCTGATGTTGAACCACCCTATTATCATCATGAAACCATGGCATTGGCATCAAGACCTGACTTATATTACTTTGTGCCTTCATATAAGGAACTTGCTGATCCAGGTTTTCTATCTAAAATTACAAAATCACTTTGTAAAAGTAAGTCTAGACTAAAGTTTTCATTATTTCTTGTAATTTTTGTATACTTGATCATGAGGTGAGGGAATCATGTCACTGTGAAATTTGAGCGTTCGATGAAGCGACTAAATACAAAATGCAAAATACTAAATACAACAGGGGGTCGGGGTGAATCGGTAGTGTAAGACTGCTTGTATGTACCCTAGTTATAATAACAACAGGATGTAGGAAAGTGAACTCGAATCAAAAATCTAACGATACCTATCCAATTTCTTCTTGATCTAGTTGTAACTGTATTTGAACCAACTGTGGGAGATACAGTTAAAGCGATTTACGAAGACACACCTATCGACACACAAATTCACACAATCCCTTCGTTTATTGATGAATTCAATAAGCCTCAATATCAGTTGATACCTCAAGATAATTTGCCGTTCAGAGTAGACATCGACGGGAACATCTTCGTGACTGGACCACTAGATCGCGAAACAACACCAAAATATATATTCCTTGTTTATGTCACAGATTTGAATGTCCCTACTTTCAAAAAGAAGGTTCAAGTCACTATTTTAATTCTTGATGTAAATGACAACAGACCACTTCCGTTGAACAACAAATTAGAATACACGATTGAAATTTGGGAAGATGTTGTGTACACCCCACCAACAACTGTGTTTACTGTTTCGGCAACAGACGCAGATGTAGGTATCAATGCTAAGCTTTCTTATCACTTAACAGGCGGAAACAGTGAAGGGAAATTTCAGCTAGTTTCCCATTCGGGTAACTTAAAAGTAAAACGTCAACTCGATCGAGAAACAACACCAACTTACAGTTTAACTGCTATTGCTAAAGATATGGGCAGTCCATCTTTACAATCTGTTGATATCACCATAAATATCATTGTTAAGGACAGAAATGATAATTCTCCAACATTCAAGGATGCAGAAATACACCTCGAATATCCAGAGGATCAACCTCTGGGCAACCTTTACCAGCTTATGGCAAGTGATTTGGATATTGGGCTCAATGCTGAGATTATCTATAAATTCCACTCAAGCAATGGTGGAAATGAAGACCAAAAATTCTCTTTAGATGCAGTAAGTAGAAGTTTCCTGTTTTCTATTGGGTTATTTCCCCCGCGCTTTTAGATTTTCCTGCCTGAATAATTAGTTTTCTTCCATATTTTCTTTAAGAATAATGGTTATATCAGCTTAGTCAATCCATTCGATTTCGAAATGAGGAATTCGTACACACTTAAAATCATTGCTGAAGACAAAGGGACACCAGCATTATCATCAATAGTTACAGTCTACGTAAAAGTGACAAATGTGGATGAACCCCTGACTATAGATGGACCACATGACAAGCCAATTCCTGAAGATTTTGGAACTGAACAAGTTGTGTTGAAAGTTATAGCTACTGATCCAGAGAACGCACATATCCAATATTCAATCGTTGAAGTCTCTCCATTTACCATAGATTCGAATGGAAACATTCGAGTTGAAGGGGTTATTGATCGTGAAGCCGACATATATGTCTATGAATTGACTGTAAAAGCAACAGCTGGCGGACACTCAGTGACAACAAAGGTCACCATTACAATAACAGATGTCAATGATAACACACCAAAGTTTGGCCAGGATACATACAGGGGACTGATCAATGAAAATGCTGACGAAAATACGCCAGTTCAACCAAAACAGGGTGAGAATCCAGTCAGTGCAAACGATAAAGATGCCACATCGCCAAACAATTTGTTTGAGTTTAGCATAACTGCTGGTAATCTGGGTGATGCCTTTAAAATAGATTCGGTATGTTTTATTTAAATCACCTTAACTTATTGCAACCCAAAACCTAAAAGTTGTAATGTTTAATAATTTCATGATTTGTCTTCTTAGGCTTCTGGAATTGTCTCTGTAAATAAACCATCAGCTCTCGATTTTGAATCTTCGACAAAGTCATACCAGCTGACATTGACTGTTACCGATAAAGGAAATCCAACACTTTCGTCCACAGCTTTGTGTATCATAACTGTAAAAAATATAAACGATCACACACCAGAATTCCCCAACAAAAATGCAGACATCAATTTAGAATATCCGGAAAATCAACCACTTGGTAATCTGTACAAATTGGTTGCAGAAGATTTAGATATAGGACTCTTTGGTGAAATAGAGTATTCAATTGTTTCTGGAAACGATGAGAATGTATTGGAACTTGATAAGGTAATAATTAGGAAATAATAGCATCAGCCAAGCATTATTGTATCTACTCACACCTGTTATATTTCTCAAAATTTCCACTTTTCTTCATAATCACGTTTTTAATTATAGGCTTCCGGTTATCTCAAGTTGATTATTGCATTTAATTACGAGGTCAAAAACTTTTACACTTTGATTGTCAGAGCAGAGGATAAGGGGACACCAGCAAAATCAGCACGAGTGACGGTTAACATAAAAGTTACTAACATCGATGAGAAGTTGACAATCAACGGACCCTTCGATGAAACCATTCCAGAAAATGTCCAAAAAAATAAACTTATCGTCAAAGTAACAGCTGTTGATCCAGAGGGTGCAAAGATCACATATAGCATTATGGAAACCTCACCATTCGATATCAACGAAGATGGTGAAATCACTTTATCTGGTGATGTCGATCGCGAATCTGATATTTACAAATACACATTAACAATAAAAGCCAGCGCTGGTAAACACACTGTAAGCACTACAGTTGTAATAACAGTTACAGATGTAAACGACTTAACACCAACCTTCACCAAAAATGAGTACACAGGTTCTATTAGCGAAACAGCCAATGAAAATGATCCAATAACTGTTAATGAACCAATCAATGCTGCTGATGGTGATGCCACACATCCTAACAACGCATATATGTTTTCTATAATGAGTGGAAATGATTACGGAGCTTTTAAAATAAATACCGTAAGTTGGCCATTCTATTTGCATACATTAGTTTTACAAATTTTTATAAACTACTTATCGTGTCAACTCTCTATGAGATTATTAGAACAAGATAGATATATTTTACAGGTAAATGGAGTCATATCCGTTGCAGATCCTGACGCCATCAATTTCGAATCCTCAACCAAGCAATACATTCTCATAATCAAAGTAACCGACAAAGGAACGAAACCTTTATCTTCAACATCGAAAGTAACCATTTCTGTCACAGATGAGAATGACAATCCTCCAAAATTCCCCAATTCGGAAATTACCCTTAAGTTCAAAGAAGATCAACCAACGGGCAATCTTCATCAGTTAACTGCAACTGATTTGGACAGTGGGGTTAATGGCATGATAGAATATTTCCTGGAAAGCAACGACGATAACAAGTTCAACATTGTTAAGGTTAGTTAGTTTCATGGATATCATTGAATCTCATGTAAATCATTTTGCACAATTTACCAATAGATCTGTTTTTCTAGAATTTCTGTGTAAACATCGCATTAGAGTCTAATCAACATGTTCCGCCTCGTGTTCATACAATTCATTGTCTTATTGATTTTATAAGTAAACGACTTATGACTTATTATGCCTATTCTCCGTAGTGCAGTTAAAAGCAATTTTGATATTGAAAATGTGGCGGAACATGGTAACTAGCCATAATACGGTGTTTAAACTGAATTCGAGAATAGTCTATTGTATCTCATATATTTAATCCTCTAAAATACAATTAAGCAATGTTTGTTTGTTATAGGAAAGTGGATATATAGTTCTTTTATCTGCTTTTGACTTCGAAGTGAAAAACTCGTTTACCATCGTTGTCAAAGCTACGGACAAAGGCGTACCATCGAAGTCGACCACAATAACAGTTCATATAAAGGTACAAAATGTTGACGAAAAGTTAACCATTGACGGACCCTTCGATAAACCCATTCCAGAAAATGTCCAAAAAAATAAACTGATCGTCAAAGTAACGGCGGTTGATCCAGAGGGTGGAAAGATCACATATAGCATTATGGAAACCTCACCATTCGATATCAACGAAGATGGTGAAATCACTTTATCTGGTGATGTCGATCGCGAATCTGATACATACGAATACACATTAACAATAAAAGCCAGCGCTGGTAAACACACTGTAAGCACTACGGTTAAAATAACAGTTACAGATGTAAATGACGAAACGCCTACATTTCCGCGCAACGTTTATCTGGGAAATGTTAATGAAAACGCAGCTAAAGATTCTTTGGTAACGACTACCACACCCATTAGTGCCACAGATGGCGATGCAACGTCTCCAAACAACAAGTTCATGTTTGAAATTGAAAGTGGAAATACTAACGATGCTTTCAAGATTGACATGGTAGGTGAATATATTAGGAAGAGCTTACGAATTAACAAGATCTCAATTATCAGTTTTGGTTCAGTCAGTAGGAGATTTATAGATTTTTATAGGAGATAGATTTGTCTGACCAACTGCTTAATATTCACACAAGTGACTTTTATTTTTAGAACAATGGTGAAGTAAGTGTGAATAAACCAAGTGAACTTGATTACGAGTCTGATAAGAAATCATATGCATTGATCATCAAAGTTACTGACAAAGGAACACCATCATTCCATTCCAAAGCTACATTCAATATTGATATCAATAATGTTAATGATAATGAACCAAAAGTTGATCCTGTAACCACACCTGTAGAAATCTATGAGAACGCTGGTGTAAATGATAATGTGGTCAAAATAAATGCAAACGATGCTGATGGCGATCAACTGACATTTGTACTTCCTGCAGGATTACCTTTTGGTATAAATCAACAAGGTAAGAATTCCTTCCAGTGTTATATCTTTATTTCTTCTATATATTTTACAGTGTACAATTTGTGAAACTCTGCTTATCTGACGATATATTGGCTATACTATACTGGCAAATAGGATTTTCTTAAACCAATGATTAATAACAATTTCTAATTGTTTGCAGGGCAAATATTTGTTGCTGGCAAATTGGATGCAGAAACACAACAAATGTACACAATCACTGTTTCCATTAGCGATGGGAAACATATAACTACAGTGAATGTGAAAGTCACAGTTCTGGATGTGAATGACGTAGTACCAGTCTTTGAACCTAGTGGTCCATTAACTTTCAGCGTGCGGGAAGATAAAGATGTTGGCTATCTTATTGACACGTTGAAAGCCTCTGATGGTGATCTCACTTCGCCAAATAATGTATTCATGCTAAATATTGCCAGTGGTAACGAAGACAACATTTTTGCATTGGAACAGGTAATGAGTATAATCATTTTTTATTTTTTAGAGTAGCGAAACTATATTTGATAGACTTTCTTATTCATCAAAATTTGTAATGAAGACTGCAAGGTTTAAGTTGAGGTTGAACATTTTCACCATATTTTCACCTAGAATGGTAACCTGAAACTGGCCAAAAAATTAAGTTTTAATGACAAAAAATCATACCAACTTGTAATTAAAGTAGAAGATAAAGGCACAAATCCCGGTTCATTACACAGCACCATAGATGTAACCATCAATGTATTGGATGCTAATATTCACGCACCAACATTCGTGGGTGAACCTTACACAGCTTCAGTCGATGAAAACCAAGCAGATCCATTCGTCATTAAGGTTTCTGCAAATGACGCTGATTTACCAAATGATGAGCTAACATTTTCAATTGAAAATGAAGTACCATTTGAGATAGACTCATCGACGGGTATCATCACTGGAAAAGGAAGTTTTGACTCTGAAAAACAGCACTCATATGTGATCAACATAAAAGTAACTGATAAGGCTGGTCAACAAGATTCATCAATTGTTAGTGTCACGATTGTAGATTTGAATGATGAAAAGCCAGAATATATATCTGGATCAAGCAAGATAGAATCAGTTCCTGAGAATACAGATGTTGGTAGCACCCTTGGAACATACGTTGCCAAGGACAATGATCGAACGTCGCCAAACAACAAAGTCATGTACATGATTGTTGGAGATGGAAACACTGGTGATGCTTTTAAAATTGATCAGGTAAGTCATTCGGTTCAGGTTAAAATCATTTCCATTTAGAAAATAAAATCAACCAGGGTATTCATAGATGGGTTACTGATAACGCAATGGGAAGAGGATTTCAAAAGTTGGTTGCGTGAAATATAGATTTTACCTTAAAGCAATAAGTTCTTCCATTTTGATTCAGATCTGAAGGGAAATACTCCAATATCTCATTACCTTACATATTCGTGTTTAGGGCACTGGTGAACTAAAAGTTAAAACTGAATTAGATTATGAAACAGTCAAATCGTACACTATTACAATACGTGCACAAGATAAAGGAACGCCGAGCTTGTACACTGATCGACAGGTAATGATCACTATCAAAGGTGTACCCGAACATCCACCGACATTCGAACCTATATCTTATGAACAATCAGTAGAAGAAGATAAGCAAGATGGTTACACTGTTCTTACTGCAAAAGCAACAGATTCTGATGATGATTCAGTCCTAACATATTCAATACCAACGGGCATTCCATTCGCAATTAGCGACACTGGTGTAATCACTTTGAAATCACTGAACCCACCTGAACTGCCATTAGACTTTGAAAAGCAGCAGAAATATAGATTCGATGTGACAGTGTCAGATGAAAGTGGAGCAACTGCAACTGCATCAGTCATCATCAATGTTCTTGACGTAAATGATAATGCACCGATATTTGACAATCCTGACAATTACATGAGATATGTTCCAGAAGATGAAAAAATTGGTGCACCAATAGTTACTGTCATAGCAACAGACAAAGATTCTACATCTAACGGCATGATCGTTTACGAAATCACTGAGGGTAATGAGCAAGGAAAATTCGAAATCGACTCTGTAAGTTTAATGTTTGTCTATTCCAGGATAAACGTCAAGAGAGAAAGCAAATTCAAAATTCGACTCTAAGATTTGATCACTCTTTTCTTTCAGGTGAAAGGTGAAATAACGTTAGCAAAGCTTCTTGACTTTGAAACTGAGAGCTCGTACACCTTAAAGGTAAAAGCCAGTGATAAAGGCAACCCATCAAAATCTTCAACTGTCCAAGTGCAAATCGTCGTAGTTGATGTGAATGAAAAACCTACCTTTAATTCTCTGAAGAAGGAAGTTACCGTGACCGAGAATTCAAAGATAGGGACACCAGTGGATATGGTCAGCGCAAGTGATCCCGACTCAGGGGATAATGGGAAATTGATGTATACTATCGAGAGTGGCAATGATGATGGAGTATTTAAAATCGACATGGTATGAGCTATTTTTTCGGAAAAGAGAATACATCACTAGAAGGTTATTTAAAATTTACCGAAACAATCAATCTGAGATGAGTTTTTTTATTTTCTATCGGAAACATGGACGTCAATGCTAAACTTATGTGCCATTATAATTGTGAAAATAAACTAATCATTATCCTCTGGTGTTGATATGCTATGAACTTGATAACGTTTGTGCTTTTAGACAAATGGAAAGATTACATTAAAGAAAACAGTCGATTTTGAAGAGAAAGATGTTTACGTTCTTATCATTCGAGCCACGGATAAAGGAAACCCGTCGTTAAGCACGAACGGTAAAGATCTCGAGTTAACGGTTAAAATTGGTGACGTTAATGAGAAGCCGTATTTTGATCCAGACAACAGTAAAAAAACTATTTCTGAAACAACAGAGACGTCAACCGTCGTGATCACAGCGAAAGCAAATGATCCCGACAGCGGACCTGCTGGCATGCTCATGTACGAAATTCTAAGTGGTAACGAGGAAGGCGATTTTACCATTGATGCAGTAAGTATTTCGATACGCAAATCCTTAGCTTTTAGCAAATTCCTTACTTTCGAGGGGAACTTAACATTAAGGCAAGTGCAGAATGCACTAGATTATTTGGATAATTGAAAATATTTAAAAATTTTGATAATATGTATTTTTTTTCAGAGTTCTGGTAAAGTTTCAGTCGCAAAAACTTTAAACGTTAAAAAGATGTCGCAATACACATTAATCATACGTGCAACAGACAAAGGTACTCAACCACAGCATTCGGGACCAAAAGACCTGAAAGTTGTTATTACCCTGACAGACGATAACAATCATGCCCCTGTCTTTGATCCAGAGTACTATACCCAAACCATCAGCGAAACATCAGAAATTGGCGATTATATCGTACAGGTGTTCGCAACTGACGAAGACACGGGTAGCAATGGAAAAATTAAATATACAATCGTTGGCGGAGATGGCACCTTCACTATCCATGAGGTAAGTTGAGAAGTGGTTTTGAATTCTAGAAGTAATTAAACATTTCAATGCAATAGGACATGCAGATGCAGAAAAAAACTGCTATCTGTTATAAAAACGCAGAAATCGCGTTTTGGAATGCCTTGTTCTTCTATGGTATTAACATTTGGAGTTGTAATGGGCAAATAGATATTTTTGTTTTCATGCAGAGAATTGAATTGCTCACTTCGACCACTAGAACAATAACTTTACAGAAAACGACAACAACAAAAACAACATAAAACCACTAAATATGACATAATCTTCTCACGTTTTGTTTCAGGAGACTGGTCAAATCATACTTGACAAAAAAGTTGATTACGAGACCATTTCATCGTACACCCTCACAATACGTGCAACTGACATGGGAGATCCAGCAAGGCATTCAGAAAAAGACGCCACGGTGAGGATCTTGATAAGCAACAGCAATGAACACGCTCCAAAAATAACAAATTTGCCGGAAACGAAAAGCTTTATAGAAACCGATGAAAAATTCGACGTGTTTACAGTCACTGCCACCGATAAAGACGGCGACCAAATCATATTTTCTATCGACACTGACGGACCGTTTTCCATTGATTCTTCAACAGGAAAAATTGAAACAAATGCCGGTTTGGACAGAGAAGTCAAGGACACGTATTCTATTAAAGTGACTGCTTCAGACAGTAAATTGACCGACATGAAAATCTTAACAGTTAAAGTTTTGGATATGAACGATAATGAGCCAACCTTTGTAAAGAAGACATACACAGAAACTATTCCCGAAGACACTGCAGTGGACACAGATGTTGTAACGGTAAAAGCAACCGATGAGGACGCTGGAACCAACAAAGACTTAATGTACATGATCATTGAAGGCAACGACGAGGGGAAATTCAAAATTGGTCTAGTATGTATTTTTTCCTCCTCTTTGTGTTTCAACACCTCTTGATAACTAAGTGAGGTTCTGCAAACTCTACATTGCCTACGTATTGTGACAATTCATTATTGCCTACTGATTAGAAAGTTACAGAACAATACCTTTAAGAATTATGAAAAGATGGTGGTGAAACAAAGAAATCATCATTTGTTTGATATTTTTAGCTTAGTGGTACAATCCAGGTTGCTGGTGAACTCGATTACGAAACAACTCAGGAATACACGCTCAAAGTGCGAGCCACTGATAAAGGCGAACCTGCTCTTAGTTCATCTTCTATGGATGCAACAGTTAAAATATTGATAACTGACATCAATGACAACAAGCCGATCTTCAAGCCAGCGGGTCCCATTGGTCTACTTGAAAACACCAAATTCCCAAAAGTTATTGTCACTGTGACGGCAACCGATGAAGATTCGGGTGATAATGGACGAGTGATGTATAACATAATAGATGGAAACACTGACAAATTTGAAATCAACAAGGTATATCTTTTAATCTTGCCTATTGAACCCTCCAACAAATCAATAGATAGCCACGTATATTTTTTTTGGGGGGGAGAGCAGGGTGGGGCTTCCCTTTTGTTATGTAACCAGTACTCAAATATATATATATATATCTGTGTTGTTCATTTCAAGGAAACTGGTGAAATCTCTCTCATTGGAGAACTTGACTACGAAAAGACCAAATCTTACAAACTAACAATTCGTGCAACAGATAAGGGTGCATCACCGAAAGACTCCTCTCCTGACGATCTGGTCGTCATGATCAATGTTATCGATGTCAACGACAATTCTCCACAATTTACACAGAAGGAATATACAAAGGTTATACCTGAGACCACAAAAGTTGGCAAAGTAGTTCTGACAGTGGAAGCCTCTGATGCTGATAGTGGTGACAATGGCAAATTTATGTTCTCCATCAAGAGTGGACACAATGGAAAATTCAAAGTCGATATGGTAGGTATTGTTCGCATTGCGCTAGAATCTTGATATAACGAACCTTGAAGGGGAGGTAGAAATCAGATTTGTTATGTAAAGACGTTTCTTCAATCGAGAGATTTTAAGCTTAGTTCTTTACACTGACCGTCTTAACGCTTAAAACATAACTATGTTTAAGCCTCAAGACGCATTTTGTCAATTTTCTCGGGAAAACCACCTTAAGACATTATTTTTGCGTATAGTTAGATACATCATATTGAAGAGGAAACGAAAAGATCCATTAAGAATATAAAATTGTTTCTTATAGAACTCTGGTGAAATCTCCTTGGCTTCAGAACTCGATATTAAGGAACAAAGCCTTTTCGTTTTCACTGTGATTGCAACAGACAAGGGCACGCCGAGCAACAGCGTTGAGGCGCTTGTTAGAATCCACATAACAGACAGTAACATGCCACCGGTATTTAAACCCGTCAAATATATAGCGATCATCAATGAGGATACAGATGTCGACGTAACCGTCAGAGGTGTGACAGCATTCGATGAAGACACTGGCAGCAACGGCGAAATTATGTATGAAATCATCGAAGGAAATGACGAACACAAATTTGAAATCGAAATGGTTAGTATTGTTTCTGATCATCCAAATGTTTTTTGTTACGACATACTGTTGCAATATTGAAACAAAACTTTTGTTTTTAGACCACTGGTATCATTACATTGAAAGAAAAGCTTGATTTTGAACAAACCAAATCCTACGTACTCACCGTTCGAGCAACAGACAAAGGAAAACCTTCAATGCATACAGATCCTGATGCAATGGTCACAGTCACGGTAACCGATGCCAACGACAACTCGCCCATCTTTACAGAAAAATCCTACGAAAAAGTGATACCAGAAACGACCGAATCTGGAACAGTCGTCTTAACGGTTTCGGCTGAGGATAAGGATTCCGGTTCCAATGCTGAAATTATGTACGAAATTACAACCCCCGGTGTAGATACTTTCACAATTAATATGGTAATTATACATTTCGTTTTCTTTTGTGAAATCTTCAAAAACGTCTACGACACGATCCGATACGTTCAAGACACGATATTACACGTGTACGAAACGAGATATAGATATACACAAAATTTTTCACTTTTGTTGGGTTGACTTTTTCTCCCTTTTTTATTAAACTATTTATTCTTTATAACATATTATATATTATATTTATTATAGATAACTGGAAAAATTTCATTGGAAGGTTCTTTGGACGCAACTAAAAAAGACAAATATACATTCACGGTGAGAGCTACGGACAAAGGTGATCCAGCAAAGTCTGCCGATATAGAAGTCACCATAACCGTCAGCGACGTCAACATGAAGCCGTCACTCATCCCAGCTGGTCCATTTGATATCTTTGATAGTAAGAAAGTATATGAAGTGGTCTTTACAGTAAAAGCAACCGATCCAGACCTGGGTGACAATGGAAAACTCATGTTTTCGATCATTGGTGGAAATGATGATGGATTATTTGAAATCGACATGGTAAGAAGCTTGTTTATGTAAATAAAAACGGTGAAACAAGTCAGATTTTTAATTTCATTTTTCATCATAAGTTTACAAGCTTCTCTTCAAATATAATTTTTACAAGGAGTTGCAGAATGTCTTATAATATATTTTTTATCTTACAAGGCCTAATTTAAAGCAACGTAACGTTGGGAATACAAATACTAAAATCAAATATCATTTCTGTATTGCTGCATTTATCAATGTTTGAATGACAATTTTCCCGAATAACCAAAAAACGTGACTTTCCCTTTAGAGCACTGGTAAGGTCACTGTAGCTAAGGATTTAGCGACTGGACAACCCAAGACTGTTGTGCTTGAAATTCAAGTTGCAGATAAAGGAGATCCATCTCTTACTGACAGCAAGAAATATATCATTAACATAACACCATCAAATCATCCTCCGACAATAACACCACAAGGACCTGTGAAGATTCGTGAAGATGCATCAACTGGAAGCGTGGTAATCACCATCATTGCAAGTGATTCTGATGAAGGAGATAACGGCAAGATTATGTACGAAATAATCGATGGTAATGTGGGAGATGCATTCGAAATTGATATGGTAAGTTGCCGTGAGAGGAATTTCATATAATACCTTTTTTCCCCTGTTAATTTACATGACTTGGATGTTTATCTGTGAGAGTTTGACCACCGGCTTAAAAAGGATGAATAATGTATACTCTGATTGTGGCGTATTTATTGATTCCTTTCTGAGAACTTTCAGCTGGACCTTTTTTTTAGTTCTATTGATTTGTTTTTATACTAGAATACTGGTAAAATAACTGTCGACGGAACATTGGATGCTTCAGTTACATCGATGTATAACCTACAGATCAAAGTAACAGATAAGGGAAAGCCTCAACTTAGTGCAACTGGTCATCTGAAAATCATGGTGACAGCTGTAACGAGTCCGATATTCACAAACACACCGTATTCCGTCTGTATCGATGAAAACAACAAGCCAGGTGTGGAATTATTTACTGCCACCGCTACTGATGAAGACGGAGATCAACTTACATTCTACATACCTTCTGAATATGCGTCTTGGCCATTCTCAATTGATTCCGATGGCGTTGTCAGGGTTCTTATATCATTAGACGCCGAAAGGTTCCGCGCCCCTATCAAGTTCAAGATTGGCGTAACTGATGGAAAACATAATGTCACTGAAGACGTGGAATTATGTGTGAACGATCTGAAGGATAATCCCCCAGCTGTGAAAATACCCAACAACGCAGACATCTGTGAAAATGCTGAAATCGACTCTAACGTTTGGAAGATCGAAGTTATATTACTAGATCTTGTTAATGTGACTCTTACCTATGAGATCATCTCTTCTCAAGCTTTGCCATTTTCTATTGACCAACAAGGAAACATTACGGTTAGCGGTGTTGTTGATTTTGAACAGCAGTCAAGTTATACATTCAAAGTTCGAGTATCTTCCGGTGATCTGGAAACAACCGTTGATGTCAAAGTGACGGTCTGCGATCTGAACGAATACAAGCCTGTCTTCAAGCCAGTAGTTTACCAAACTACAATACCCGACGGCGCAGGACCATCGTACCCTGTAGCTAATGTCCAGGCAACCGACAAAGACACTGGTACAAACGGAATGATCATTTATGCTATAGTGTCTGGTAATGATGACAAGGTCTTTGAAATAGATTCGACCACTGGTGCAATTACACTAAAAAAAGTTGTAGATGCTTCCAAAGAAGATGAGTACAAGCTCATTGTGAGTGCAACTGATAAAGGCAACAATCCTTCATCTCTGACATCATCACCAAATGCAGTTGTTAATGTCAAGATAATGAAGAAAGGTGAGCCATTGTTACCATTTTACTTGTAGCAGATTAAATTTGCTTTGGGTAACACATAATTAAGTTGTCCTTGATGATCAAGTGTCGATCATCTGATGACTTTAATTTTCCCTAACGCGATTGCATTGCATTTCTTAATCCTTTGAATGTTATTTCTCTTTTAGATGTTTGCGAATGTGTGCTGCCCCAAAAATCATACCCATGCATCAAATGGACCAAATTCGAAATTATAAGAAAATTTGAAGGTAAATTATACTTGAGAAATACTTGAAGAATCCTTATGAAGAGAGTAGTGTGTTTTAACCCTAATGAATCTAATATATTTAACTTAAAATGTGTGCTTAAGCACGCAAGTTACAATAAGATCTTAAGCTTAGCCAATCATGAATCCTTAAAAATACTTTCAGAACAGCAACTCACTATATCAAGAAATTTTCTTCAGGTAAATGTTACTTGGATAAACTGAAAGAAGCAATTACTCATATCGAAGCGAAAATCAAAATGGTAACAGACTTGATTTCTAAATTCAATACGTGCAAAGGCAAATTGCGGCATGAAATATCATCTTCATCTCCTGCTTTGAATTACGCCGAATTGTTCAAACGTTACGACGCGTGTATGACCAATGTGGAATGCAAACTTACCTTATGGAAGATGCAGTTAGAACGAAAACTTATGCAATTGAAAAAAGAAAAAGTCATCGAGGAAGAGGGCTGGGGTACATTCAACATACCCACTAGTGGTAGGTCATTGATAATTCCTTTATAGATGAATAACATTTTTAATCCTTCATTTTGAATCTCTAAAACTCCCCCTAACGTGAAACAACGTGATCCTTTCAAATGAACCTTCGTAATTCCAACACCCTTTAAATCCACAGCCATCAGACACTTCTATGGTCTGAAATCCTATTATAACAACTTATTGTTCAGTTTGCCTTAGATCTTGCCAAATTCTTTTATGCAATCGTTTTGTTCACATGACATAGAACAACCAAATGAACAGTACTATTATTTTCTATCATGTGATCAAAGCGAACGCAAAAAAGCAACTATTAAATAGATAGATATAGTTTACTGACAGAAGAACTTAACAATAGACTTCCTGAACAGGGAGTCGAACAATCCCTCCCTCGTATGCTAGAACTACTTCCACTCCATCATTTAATGTGAAGTCATGACTGTTTTTTTTCAAATCTTCTTCTTCATTCTTCTTCTAGATTACATGAAATCTCTACTGCAGTTCATGGGATCAAAAAGTAGCAGGGACCAGGATTGGTAAAAACGTGGAGAGGGAACTCGTTTGAAGGGGTGAAAAATTCAAACCGAAAAGACGAGAAAGTCAAAAAATCGTAACAAAACCTAACAAAACCTAACGTTGCGCAGTTCGTTATTTTTCAAGATGAAAAGGAATTTATGAAGTTTATTCATTTTGTACTAATATATGACTCGGAAATTGGCATCTTTTTTGTAAGCCATATCGTAATCGATTTAGGATCTATACTTGCTTCAGAGTATAGAGAAAATTTCTAATAAAACCATTCTCCTTTTAGTTCGTGAAAAAAAAAAACATTAGAAGAAGCGATTTTTAAATTTCTTCTGTTAATTTCCCACTTTTTTGGATTTATCAGATAAAATACATCTTCCTTAATTTCTATATATTCACCGTGATTTCGCCTAGTTAGTAATCTAACTCCTTTCGAATGCCTAAATTACTTTTAATTGTCCTACGGTGAGTTTAATAAGAAGAATAATTCCTAAGTAATGAAGTCCAAAATAGTGAAACACTAATTGGATGTACTAGCAAATCCAAAACATGACGTTTAAACAGAAATTCGGGAAATGTGTATGGGTTTTTATTATGTATTTATTGTTTTTTTGTTGTTGTTGTTTTTTTAAGAAGGTTATTTATTTTGAACAATTTCCTCTCATTTTCCCTATTTCAAAAAATGATTCTAATGAGAAATTATACTCAAATTATACTCAAAGCCTATATATGTGTTTGAAAAACAGAATGTATTAAGTTACAGCCTCACTGACCCAGACAGAATTTATAAGTTTTCCAGAAAAAACGTTTAGGTGAGCAAGTTATTGTCAAACGAATTAGTGGTTTTTGCATGTCTCTTTAATTTCATGAGATTAAAGAAGACATCAAATGCTATCATCCACAGACCCTACAACCTCGAACCCAGGGTCTCTTTCCTTTTTGATATGCGGACGGCAGCGAAGAAGATCCTGGTCTCCAGATATACTGTTGATTTTAACTCATCCATTGTGCAAAATTACACAGATGTTGTTGTTTAACACGAATATCTTAAATAAGTTAAATTTATAAGTCTTTTTAATGGAGACGTATCGGAGACGTTGAAACTAGCAGAAACACAAACTATAGTGCAAACTATAGTGCCTGTTCTTAAAGATCTAACTTAACAAATCATTGGACCTAAACCTGTTCTCAAAGATCTAACTTAACAAATCATTGGACCTTAACCTGTTCTTAAAGATCTAACTTAACAAATCATTGGACCAAAATTTGTTCTTAAAGATCTAACTTAAGAAATCATTGGACCTAAACCTTTTCTCAAAGATCTAACTTAACAAATCATTGGACCTAAACCTGTTCTTAAAGATCTAACTTAAGAAATCATTGGACCAAAATTTGTTCTTAAAGATCTAACTTAACAAATCATTGGACCTAAACCTTTTCTCAAAGATCTAACTTAACAAATCATTGGACCTAAACCTGTTCTTAAAGATCTAACTTAACAAATCATTGGACCTAAACCTGTTCTCAAAGATCTAACTTAACAAATCATTGGACCTAAACCTTTTCTCAAAGATCTAACTTAACAAATCATTGGACCTAAACCTGTTCTTAAAGATCTAACTTAAGAAATCATTGGACCTAAACCTGTTCTTAAAGATCTAACTTAAGAAATCATTGGACCTAAACCTTTTCTCAAAGATCTAACTTAACAAATCATTGGACCTAAACCTGTTCTTAAAGATCTAACTTAAGAAATCATTGGACCAAAATTTGTTCTTAAAGATCTAACTTAAGAAATCATTGGACCTAAACCTTTTCTCAAAGATCTAACTTAACAAATCATTGGACCTAAACCTGTTCTTAAAGATCTAACTTAACAAATCATTGGACCTAAACCTTTTCTCAAAGATCTAACTTAAGAAATCATTGGACCAAAATTTGTTCTCTCCTTGTTCTCTTATTTGTTCTTAAATTTCCAACGTCGTTTTAACGTCCGAAAACGTTCAGACGTTGTACCGACGTCCATAAAACGTTCAAATGAACCGATGTGCCTGCTGGCAGTTGTATATGTCCTATATATTGAGGGGATGACTAAATTATGCGAACTGGCCAATACAAAGCCAACTTGCTTACATTTGTTTAACATCCCAAATTTTTATTTTATTTTATATTAAAGAAATCTTACTATACATATACTTGATGAAACAAAAAGACCTCAGTTTCCAACCATTTCGACCTTGCCTGAAATTTTCAGACGATATAGCTCATTTCGACCAGATATAGTTCATTTTGTATAGCTAAGCTCTTTCAAATATGGTTTTCCGAGACGTTGTAGTCAAATGGTTAGAAGCCCAGGTGGTATATAACATTGACTTATTATTCTTTCTTCTTCAATTTCACCGTTCTTCTTCTGCTTCTTCTACTTCAATCAAATAAGAAATAACACATCCCTTTACAAGCGGTGACAGATTCTCGAGCTTTACTCCAACACGATCGTTTCATAGATGCAGTGATTTTGATGGTGAAACCACGGATGCGAACTTTCGATGGTAAATTCCGGCAGAAACTCTCAACAGCACTCGTACCTGTTGAATATAGGAAAGATTCTTTTGTTAGTATACTGGAAGTTCATAGTCGTTAGGGAAATTTAGTCTGGAAACTTAGTTTCAAATAATATTGTTGGTGTTTATTAGCTTAAACAATCACCTGCAGCTTTTGCATTCACTTTGATCAGACGATAGTAAATAATTACTATGCATTGGTTCTAATTTGTCATGTGATCAAAGTGAGTGCAAGATAAAGGGTGCCTATTCAAAAAATAAAATTTCAAAAAATAGAAAAAATAATTATTATGCAGAACTTTATCTGTTTATTAATTCTTATAAACATTTAACGAGTTTGTGTTTAGGTGTCGTATTTTGACTTGGTTGTTGTCAGTACAGATCTTGTACTTTTTGTACGGCAGAGAAACACGTCAGAATACGATATCTAAAAACAGACTCGATAGAAATATTAGTAAAAAGAATATACATACCTTTTTCACAAGCTGTCTTGCAGTCGTCTAGCTTGGAAGCTGATGCCAATGCAGCAAAGACGATCACGACGAAAAATATCAAAGTCTTCATGTTTGAGTGGGATATGATCTTTTTCTTCGAGAACTAAACGGCTTCCTTCAAGAACTATAAAAGAAAATTGTTTGTAATGACGACTGATTGACAAACTGTAAATGCGTCTGTAAAAGTCCTTCTTTTTTTATACGTCCATGATTGAACACGTTCACTAGCGAGGGAAATTTCATAAAAATAGAAAAATTAAGAAATTATCTAGAACGCAAAAGCAACAGCAAGTAAAGCTTTTTTTGTTTGACTAACTTATTGAAACTGTTCAATCATTAGTTTATCACGAACTTTACAGTAACTTACCTATTGAACACTACCAAACGATGTTTGAATTAATGTATGAGCTGTTACTCCTAGAGAGACCAGCTATTATAGTCTAAAGTGGCCGACACAGCTGAATAATGATATAATACATTGTGTTGACGCAACTGTCAAAATAAACCAACTAGTTAATTCCTTTCAGCAGAGTTTCAGTAAAAACAATGTTTCTTTCAGACAAAATCGGATTAAAAAATATTTCATATTTTGCTCAAAACATCTGTCATTGTAACAACAATGACATAATTGCATAATTTTGCTAAAGAATTCTGGGAAAAACGCCTTTCCCGAATATCCCGATATTTTGATAAACTGTTCTTACAAGCCGCGTTTTCATGCATTTTGTTGTTTCACTGTATATAATTATATATCAACTTTCACTGACCTTTCAACATAGAAATAAAGCTTCTATTTTCTAGGAATCTGATAGGCCAGTTCACAAAGAGATTTTTAGTGTACGTGATTCATCAGGTTCCATACTATTTACAAGATTAACACTGGGCTTACATCATTTTGTCAAAATTAATAATGTTTATCACAAGCTTTTCTTTTCGTTCTTTAAATTATATATTATGCTTCCAATAAATAATGGTTCTTATGCATATAGATACATTAGCATAACAACAAGAAAATGACGACATTTAAGAACTAATAATTATCATCTATGAACTCATCACATAGCAAAAATGAAGAACCTGAAATTAGAATTATACGATATGGAGTATTTCTGATATGGATAACATAGTTTACGAACACTTTTACATTTTTCCACTGTCTCAATATTATTCAAAACCGAAATACACCCATGAATGAGGGTGGACGATATCGTCACCAATTTCCAAGATTTGAGCAAAAATGATTAAATGCCGATTGTTTCAACCATCGACTCTGAACTAATACTCTCTCATAAAAGACTCTCGACAACTCGAACACGATTATTTGAGCAATTTTCACGGTCTCTTGGAGGTTCAATGTTATAGAGGGTTGACTGTAACATAAAGAAATACTTTTTGAATATTTTAAAGATTTGTTAGAAATCGAATTGACGCGATTGACGCAAGAAAATAAAATGATTATTGTTTTCTATGATCCAGTAATTGAATTTGTAGTTTAATGTCATGAAATGATTACGTGTCTATCATATGTCAAAATGATTTACTATCCATTACTCATTATTGAGACATTTAAAAAACAATATTCAATGAAGAAAGACCCAAGTCGAGCAATGAAACGGAAAATATTCATCTGAAAAATCAACAGGTTGACGGTAGCTGGGAAGGCTAGCATATTCGCAGGCAAAACTTTATAGATCATTCTAACTAATGATAAATGTTGAAATCTCAGAATAGCAACTAGAAAGTGCAGTACGCACCGACGGACGACAGGACAAAATAGAACATCATCTGCCTGAACTATCCAACTTATTTGGTAAATCGGGTTAAAACTTCCAAAAAGGGAATCAATATGGTAGACACATTTTTCCAGCTAATGCCAATTTTTCCTGAATCCACCATGTGACTCCACTCCTATGGAGACTACGCGGAAAAACTTCAAAACACGAACAAACCTAATGACACACAGCTACTTGCAGAGGTGCTTCGCTGTGCAAATAGTTTCGATTGGTTGTTGAAAGAGCGACTTTCCTAAGTTTCTTAACAGGGATTTTTTGGCAACTTTTGGTCGCTCATTGCACACTCCGCCCTCTTATGCTTCATTTAAGTGCGACACGATGATTCCAGAAAATTTTGGTAAGAAACGCATAGTTTGGAGGACATTAATTATTCATGAGATGCCGAAAACAATTTTGTTCATCAAGTGTGGTCACAATTTGTTACATCGTACCATGTGAAAACGCTTATAGCTTGCGAGATATCAAAGCAAACCTCAGGATATAACCAAAAATATACTTTGCAATATATTGAATCAACGAAAACTTGATACGGCTCGGATTTTCTGGAAAAGGAAGCTTTTTGGGGTTCTTATAAGGAGACCAAGTCTCTCATGAAGATATCTGCGTTAAATACACTCGTTTTGGCTTTGAAATTGTCGGGTTTTTTTATTAAGTATTTGAAATATCATAATTATCTTTTTATAATATTTCTCAATGTTGGTTTTTCGTCCTAATATTTTTTTCAGGAAGTGCGATATGGGTACCGCGACAACCTAAACGCACTAAACCAATTGTCATTAAGTTTTCAAAGATGGGATGTGTAAAATCCGTCCTTTCAACCACTTGGTATAAGAGTTTTCACTGGAGAAGATAGTACGTCTGAATATGATACATTAACTGCCTGTTGTTTTATAATTGATACTCATTCTATCCATCTTTATTTACTATAGGGATGCAGTCAACACGTCTAAATAACACAATATATTTGAATGGCTCTGAAACTTATGCTGAACTCCGAACTGTATGCTTGTTAAAGGAAGGAAGGAAGAAGTAACGACAAAAATTCGTTTAGCCTAATATTTTCTACCTTTAAATAGATTGCAGATCTTCTTTTGTGTCTTTTGTTGTCTTCTTTATGGTTTGGCTTGTACATTGATTATATCTCTCAAGCTTCATTTCTTTAAAATGACCCGAATATATTTTGTCTGGTGTTTAATTCGCCCATCAGGAAATTTTTCGAACGAAATTTCATTGTTGCGGTAACTGTTCATCAACTTCATTTTACCGTTGAGAATACAGGCATCTAAAAATTCTGCATACTTCACCTCATCATCGAAAGAAATATCGTATTCTACATTTTTCATTTCTAAAATAGTAAAGCCGACCTTTTCAAAGGTCTCCTTGTAATAATCAGATGTCTCTGGATAGAAAGTAGAATAATACTGGTTTTGAACATCGATAGCACAAAAGTTTATGAGCTTGACAGAATTTGCTGGTGTTTCTCGGCAAATTGCTGCTGCAAATATTCCATCCTCCTTCAGAGATTCGTAAACCCTCCGAAACGTTACGACTTTCTCTGCTGTGGGTATCCAATGAATAACAGCATTACTCAATACAACATCATAGCCGTCATTAAGGAAAGGAAATCCTATACTTTTCTCATGCAGAAATGTTAAGTTCTTGTGTTTTTGATGCATTTCCATTGCTTGTTTCAACCTGGATTCGTCAGGATCGATTGCAATGACTTGTCCAGATTCTCCAACAATTGATGCGAGATGACCAGCTGCATTTCCTGTACCACAGCCTATATCTAAACATTTTAAGCCTGGTTTGATGGTGATACGGGTTAAGATATCGTTGAAATATGTCTTCTGTGCTTGCTTGTTAGAATTGAAATATGCTTTTACAGCTGCTTTCTCCTCCATTCTAGATGCTGTCTCAAAAATTAATTTATGGTTCTGTAGAGGAAAACCTCTTTATTGATTTAATGTGAACTACTTTTCCTCCAACAGAAAAAGCTTAGAAGATGCAATCAAAAATATTTTCAGTTACCTTGAAAATGAATAACGTTTGGCGTAGTCCAGACCTTATTATTCATTCTTACATATGCCATAACAAATTAAATTGTCATTAGATGGATTTATTTTTGTCATAAAGGATTAACTCTCCATCGCAGATAATATTTAATAATCATCACGTGACTTAGTTTAGACTAAGTAAAGGGCGTTTTTCGAAAGAATTGTCACACGTCGATACCAATTTTTTTTACTGATCTTGAATACGCCTATGACTTATGTGGATTGTTATTATTAAGGTTCGCCTTCAGGGAAACAAAGGTAGCAAGATCAATATTATATTCCTTTGATAGTGTTTGAATGATATCTTTTTGTTTTAGATTAGAAAATTGAATAGTATATAGATGAATGTAATGCAAGAAGAGAGTAAAAATGATGGTTACATACATATTTACATGGTTTTTATATCATGATGCACAAATGGAGTTTTGGGTTCTGAACATTTCCACAATTCATAGCAGGATAAAAATCATCAGTTTGAAAGATAGAAACGTCAGAAGATATGGTGACACAGACGATCCCATACATTTTTTTGATCAGCTTTTCGAGCTGTACAACTTAGTGATACCTATTCTTTGCAATTATATGATTTTATTTTCTCTCACCCCCATATTTTGAAAGAGTAAGATCACAGGTGATGGGTGTAGTGTAACTCATGGAGAAAATAAACCTGTAAAATGTTTTTACACGTTAAACTATACGTGAATTTTTTGGCACGGGGGACATTGGATTGCAGCTCCAATGGAACGTGACGTTTAGGGGCAAATATCTCGAGAACCAATGGGAATAATTGACATTTTTGGGGTTCACAATAATTTGGCGATGGGGAGACGAAAAAAAAATTTGGGTGTAAAACTTTTTGGGGAGGGGTGTGACGTCATCAAAACGTTTGATAGACGATATCTGAGTAACGGCACGTCGTACACAGACGATCCCATACATTTTTTTGATCAGCTTTTCGAGCTCTACAACTTAGTGACACTTATCCTTTTGGATTGTGCGATTTTATTTTTTCGTCACCCTACTATTATTGAGAGGAAGAGCTCGGGTGTTGGGTGGGAGTAACTTATGGGGAAGATGAACCCGTAAAATGTTTTACATGGGATACTAGTCTATATACTAATAGCGAGGCGTGCATAACATTTTTAGTTTAGTCAGTATGAATAAAAAAACACTGGGAACGAAATGTTCGTATGGACTGTTATAACTCTCTCCTAAATATAAAGATAACAAAAAGACTAAGAAGTAAAAATATAAATTGTGAAAATTGCCTTTGAATTTGGCTTCCAGTCCACACTCCCCGTAACCGAATCTTCTGGAGTATCTTATTTACATTGTCCTATTCATCCTCGTAGTTGTTGTCCCGGTATTTCGCCGGTCTTTTCTTCGTCCTTTTAGGTCTGTTGTGATAACGTTCGTAAATTTCATTTTCGCTTCATTTTCGCTGTTTGGCTTCTTTTTTTAGCTTGCGCCTCTTTTCTTCGTGTGTGCTTTCACTGTAAGCTTTCTCCATCGTATCTTCGTCTCTTGAGCTTTCACCGTTAGCTTTTCCGCGTGTGTCTTCGTCCTCCTTTTCTTTTTGAACGCTGCTGTCCTTGTTACTTTCTTGAAAAGGTTCACGTGTCTTGTGATGGTTGTGTTTACGCTGCGTGCAGTCACCAGGCTACCTTTCTTCTTGATCACCGTGAAGATTGCGTTTGCGTAGTGTGTGTCGTGTTTCCGTTGTTTTTTTCTCTCGCACAAAACCTCGTCACCTACTTCTACGTCTATTGGTTTTACCTAACCTTTTTTGTCTGCATTGATCTTCATTCGTTGTTTGTTCTTGCTATGTTCTTCTCGTACCTCTTGGTCGTATATGAGCTTGTTTGTTGGTGTCGAAAGTGTGGTCTTGTATGATCTACCGTTGAAGAATAGTGTCGCCGGAGATTTCTTTGTCATCGGGTGTGGTGTGGCGCGATACGCTCGCAGGAATTTATGAAGTTCCTGGCGGCAGTTTATCTTTTCCACATATGAAGTCTCTATTAACTTCCCAAGATTCTTCATAAAGTTCTCTGCCGTGTCATTTGCTCACGGCGTGTAAGGTATTGTATGTTTGAAGCCCATATACTTGGCGTATTTCTCGAAATCTTCACTCCTGTATGGCAGACCATTATCGCTTACAATTTTTTCTGGTATACCGAATGTTGAGAGAATCTTGTCAAACACCGGAATGAATGCGTTTGCGGATGTGGTAGAAACTATTTCTACAACTGGATACCGCAAGTAGAGATAGGTGACTACTAATAAGTGTTCACCGGATGGTAATAGACCGTGATGATCAGTGGCCAATTTTACCCATGGTGCTTCTGGTAGGTCTGTTATCTTGATAGGTTCTCTTGCATAGTTGTCAACTACCACCTGGCATGGTATGCAAGACGCCACTTCATTTTCAATCATGGTGTCTATTTTTGGAAACCACATATGTGTTCGGAGGTAATGTTTTGATCGTACAATACCTTGGTGGCCTTCGTGTGCAAGCGCTACTACCTCTTGTTTTTTCAACTCCGGTACTACAAACTTGGAGCCTCTCAGTAGTAGACCTTAAACAATTGAAAGTTCTGCAAAAACGTCATTATATTCTTTCGAATTCTGCATTTCTGCCTTCTTGATGTATCCTCGCCGGACAGTTTCCATTAGCGTTTGCAGCACTTTGTCATTGTTGGTTGCTTCCTTCAGGTTTTCTGCGGTGATCGCTGATGGTAGATTTGTAGAGTCTCATTCTCTACTTCCCGTTCTTCTTTTTTGGTTAATTTCTTTGCATGTCGGGACAGATAATCTGCAGGGTTGGAGCTCCCTGCTTCGTGTACTACGTGGAATTTGTAGCCTTGCAGGTTGAGTTTGTGCTTTTGAATGCGAGGTGGAATGTCGGTTTGTAGTTGTTGTAGAGTGGTAGTAACGGTTTGTGATCTGTTACCACCGTGAATTCTGGCAAACCGTATAAATATATATGGTTGCGCTTGATCGCAAATTCTATTGCCGCACTTTCGATTTCGATGTGTCCATATCGGGATTCTGGCGCGGTGGTTGAGCGGCTGTCATATCGTGCTACTTTGGATGTAATACTTTCGGGATCGAGTTGAGACAATATGCTTGAGAAGCCATGAATGGATCCATCAACAATAAGTTTGGTTTTCCTGCTGGGGTCACAATTCGTCATAACTGTATCTTTGACCAGCGAGTTGCGAATTGTGTCGTATGCAAGCTGGCACTCCTCACTCCACTGGAACTTTGCGTTCTTCTTTGTCAGCTCTCTCAACGGCACGGAGTGTTGAGGGTAGTTCGGTATGAAGCTGGAACTGTAGTTCGCCATTCCGAGAAATGATCGAATTTCTCCTCTGTTGGTGTCGTTCCTCTCTCCGAAAACAACATACCAAAGAATTCTATTTGTGTTTTGTTGAAATGGCATTTCTTGAGTCCCAGAGTAAGTCTGCAGTCCTCGAATCTATGTATTACCTGGGCTAGAGCTACATCGTGCTCCTTCTTGTTCGCCCCAAATACGATAATGTCATCGAAGATATTTCGTGCGTTCGTGGAAGAGTTCCGTTGCGGAATTAGTACCAAAGTTCAATCTTTTAAATCGCCTCAGCCCTTTGTGTATGTAAAAGGTTGTTATGCGCCGGCTTTCTTCAGTGAGTTGTAGTTGCATATATCCTTGCTTCATGTCTAGTTTAGAGAATACTTTAGCGCCGTTTATTTGATACTTCAGTTCTTCAATCGTCGGTATTACATGGCGGGTTCTACGAATAGCTGTATTGGGAGTCGTCATGTCGATATCCATTCGAAGTTCTGTTGGATCGGCTTTTGATGTTATACCTACCTTTGACACCCAATCTGTTGGACCTTCCACTTTCCCGATTATTCCGGCGTCTTCCAGTTCCTCGATAATGTTGTCGAATTGTGCCCGCTTCGGAAATGGTATTCTCCTTTGCGGTTGAACTTTCGGCTTTACACTTTCATCAATGCTTAGGTGGACTTGTCGATACCCGTGCTTGGCTATCCCTTCAAAGACCTTCGGATGTTTTTGTATGATGGCTTGTACAACGTTTTGACTCTTTATTAGATCTTTATGCAATGTTTCTACGAGTTTCTGTGCTTCTTCGACCGGTGTTAATCTGGAGTGCATTGCTGCGAAGGACAAATGTTTTGTTTCTGGCTAAGCTCTGTACGAGGTTTTGAATGTTAATATGTAAGATATTTATGTTGAACGCTGTGAACTTTCCGAGAAGGGGTTAATCCTGCCAATCTTTCCGTAATATAGAATTTTGTTTCGATATTTTGTCCGTTAGCGGCTACCGACAGTCTGATGTATCCGAGAACTGGAATCGCTGGCGAACTGAATGGTCTAAGCTTTGCTGAAGATTGCTTTATCTTTGGTGCTTTCGGAAAACGACGGTACGTTTCCAGGTCCATCACGGTTGTGTCAGACCAGAATCAATTTGAACTTTCAACCGTCTTCCCGTTATCTCCACCTTGACGTTGGTTTCGTACGACTTTTCTTTTTTGTTGACGTTTTCTCCGTCTTCAAGCTTTTTTATAGCGTCTAGTTTGTACGTGATTGTGTCGACCTTGTAGGTTTGTTGTTTTCTGTTAGACACTGTTTACACTTTGTTGTTTTCTGTTCGACACTTCTTTATTGCTCTCTTGTGGCTTTTCTTTCGGGAATTCGATTTCGTGTCTAAGTCTGTTCACTTGCGGTTCTAAAGAGTTTTCTTTAATGAATGCCACCTCACTGCTTGTTAACTCGATAGCTCTCGCTGCTTCTATCATGACTTTTAAACTCATGTCTTTTGCTATAATGTCTCGTTGCAGCTTTTTGGCATGGGTGTGTTAAGTGACTATCATTTTGATTTTTTCGTCTAAGTTCATTTTATCGAACTCGCATTCTTTGCCGATCGTGCGAAGTCCCAATGGTCGTGTTTTTTTTTCTGATGATGGTGATGATGATGATGATCTTGCAACACTGGCAGTGATAAACACCTTCAATGACAGTCTAGTTTAGAATACATTCCCTTTTATTATTAACTTATTTTCAATAGATCCTCTGACACAGCCATCATCACATTAAAGGAAAAGATCCTGAAATTAAAAGCACTCTTCAATTAAAACAACACTGTAAAGACCTACTTCAAACATAACATAAAGTTAAAATCCTTATATATTATTGCTCCAATTACAAGTTAAAAAGTAGAAAACTTCAGACGCGTTAAAGCCAAGTTTTATAAAGCTGATAATTTGCTCAAAGTTTCCCTATGGTATGTAGAAAAAACATGTAGAAAAAGTTCCCCAGATTTTCCACGGCTCGTTTCCAAGCCCTTTTCCATAATGGCACATTCGCTAAAATAATGATATCCATTTAAAATCATTTCATTCTTACCTTACAGATGCAACCATGTTAAAAATGACAGAACAGAGTTAGACCTGTTATTTCAAGAGCAAACACCCGTTACTTACTATACTGTTTTATGAATTTGCTTTTAGCACACAAATGTTACAGTTCATCATTTTCCACGCAGAAGAATCTGTTGTATTCATCCTGCAGGTCCAGCCACATGATTATCAAATAGTACGTTCCTTTTGGAACAATATGATACCGAAGAAATTGTAGAAACCCGAAGTAATGATTTGATGCACTGGCACAATATCTTTGTCATAACCACCCAGTTTGTGCTTTTATAAATTGTCTTGGGGGTTCACAATCTTCTGCTTTACGAAATCTAGGAATTGACGGTTCCTTGGTCATCATGCAACTATATATGGGTAATTTTCCGGTCAAACAAATCGTTTTTTAAGTGGATCGATGTAATTTACCGCATAGTAGCACTCTTTTAAATAGTACTCGCTTGGTTATGCCTACAGACTTCAAAGTCTTAAGCAAAATAGGGAAGGCATCCTCCAAACTCTTGGTTACATCAATCTTCCCTTCCTCACTGATTCAGAATAATTTCCATCTTTCTCTTTTTCTTCTTCTTTATCTTCTATTACTCATATGTCTTCGTTTTCTATTACTCTTCTTCTTCTTCATTGGCTTGATCGTTTTTGTCTTTGTCTTTTTCCTTTCTGGATCCTCCACCCTTCTGCTTTTTACCCGTTGGTGTCGATTTCCTCTTCTTGCTTTCTTTATCCTTTAACTTTTAACGTTCTGGATCACTGACAAAAAATGGCCGACAATTTCACTGTGCTAACGTTTTTGAGCATTTGGGTTATTCATCGGCTTAATTTTCTTTAAAAAGAACTCTTGTTGGCAACAGGCGTAGAGCTTGTTTCTTGTGATGCAATAAGTTAAAATGTCCAGCCATTGGGAACCCATTTAAAGCCTAATGGTGCGTCACATATGGGAATTGACCATTTATGTTCATGACGTTTTCCAAGTAAGTTCTACCTGTTATTGTAATTGAACTTTCCATTGTTTCACTGCTCTTCGAAACATTATATGGTGTCACGGCCGCCGTTGGTGTCATCGTTCTGTTTTATACTGGTTAGTCAACTGCTTCTGGTTTATCCTTCCCATTTCTACAGTTACGTTAGTCAAGGGGAGACTTGCCATACTTCACTCACTCTTCCTAATGGCGAACAGTGCGAATATCAAATATCAAATTCGTTTGTTAAAATGTTGTTTTCAGTAAAAACTCAAAAAGCAAAGCCAGAGAAGAAAATTTCATCTTCTGAAATCCCAAAACATACGCCAAAATCCTAAAACATTTTTTTTAACAACAGAACTCATGCAATTCGAATACTTAGAGGCCCAGAAATTGATGTGAATTATAAGGTGTGCGTTGAGGCTTATGGAACGAATTGGTATCCCGAAACGTACCGAAAGGTACGCCAAAATCATCAAAGACATCATGTAATTACTAAGCTGCTTAGGCATTTTGACAAACATGGTCTTAGACTAAAAGTGGGTTAATCGAAATGACTAACATGTGCTTCTCAGTGTAGTTAGTTCATTCTCAATACGGAGTTCCTAAAATGCGAAGACAAAGGGTCTGATTACATGATCCCTGTTCATCCCAGGTAACGGGACATGCGGTTACCAGGCCAGTTCATTTTGTCTAATTGATTCTCTTGTTTTTACAAGTGCTATTATGTGTGTACTTTTCATCCTGGCCCTCGAGATGCGTCAGTTTGTCAAACTTAGTTTGTCACCCCCAGGGAAGACACAACGTGAGAATGATACTTGAGTATGGAGAAAAAACGCATAGTTTGATAATCGAAGTTTTTACATGTACCAAAAAGCCATTTTGAGATTCTTGAGGAATTTTTTCTTCATGCTTAATTTCTTTTATTTCATTTATATTTATTTAAAATCTATAAATACAAGACAAAAAAAATGAAATGAATAAGCCCTCTTCTTGAATAAGTTATCTCCTTGTTAGTAAACAGGACTTAGGGTGAGTGTGGCTTGCCTTTTAGCTAACAAAAATCGACTTTAAAAATCGCATAAAATAGAAAACATAAACGAACACACTAATTTCCAAATAACATGTAGGTAAACAAGTGGCGCAAAGACGACAGTTACATGATAGAAAAGAGATCTTATAAAATTCACATTTAGTATTTATCAAAGACTTTGGCATGCGTAAAAGCAAAAGTTTCCTGAGAAGTAATATCCTTTAGGTATATTCGTCTTTTTTAACAATACAAAAATTCTAATAAGTTGTTCGGGTAAGATGGCGGTGTATCGTATAAGGTTACCATTTCTTTGACCCTTTTCTTTCTTTTATTTGCACATTTTGGCGGCTGTGTCATCATCAGATGTTAAACAAATTTCTTTATTACTATTTCAAAGGAATTCTTTTTCTTTACGTTGAGTCTTTGTTGCTTCATGCCTTCCCTTTTTATCAAAATGAAGATGTTATGGTCAATACTTATTATTACCATCTTATTAATGGAGGCATCTTGTAAGTTTTCTTTCTTTTTCCTTTTTTCCCTTTCCATTGTCATACAGATCTCAATGGCCATCTTAAATGTAGTTGAAATGAAGGGGAAGAATATATCGGAGAACAGTTCTAAAGAATCACTCAGAAACGTAAAGGGATTTATCTGCATTACAGAAGTTTGTTTTGGAATTACAGGAGTCTTCATGTAAAAGTGGACGGACCGGGGATGTTCGATGTACATGAATGTTTTGGAATTACAGCAGGAGTTCAAACTATGAGTTCTAGTCCACTGAACTTGCATGTCATCAAAATAGATTTCATGTTTTGCACTTCTATGTCATGTTTATCTAGCTTATGTGTTTTTTTTCGTTGTTTTTTTTTCGTTTAAGTAAAAGAAATTTATTGTTTTTTCAGTAGACACGATTTATTTTCATTTAAACAAACAACAGTGACCATCGGAATCAAAGAAAGTGTCACTATAAAAAGGAGTCTGTTTATGGGATTTTCGCTATAGAGAGGTTTCACTGTTATCAATCTTCTTTGTTTAGATTCTCAACAGAACAGAAACTGCTTAAAATCCGTTGAAGCAGCCCATGTATGTATAGCGTGTATTTTACAGAGTATACGAGGCCATGAATAAAATCAGTGATTTTTAACTTTTTTTGTGCAGGGATATTTTCCTTCAGATTTCTAATATTATTTTTGTGCGCACATAGTGTTATGAATTTCTACAAATTATTTTGCAACAATGTTGGATGAATGCCTATAAAAATTTGTTGTAACTCGACCACAAGGTTTTACTTTAACCCTGAAAGTGGCAATGATTACCAGAAAATATTTTTCTTTCTCGAGATCTTAATTTCAATCGGAATAACCCTAAGTACATCTAGCAGGTATTCCGTATTCACGAAATGTTCTTTCAGTTGTGTGTTTGTCATTCATTTAGTGTTATCGGCAATTTCTTGCATGCCGAAAACAGGCAACAGGACTTCGTCAGAGGGAGAAATGCTTGAGAGATTTTGATTTTTGTGTTGTTGGACACTGTCCGAATGACGTAAGTATTTTGTACAAACTTCCGGTTTAAAGATTTTCAAAACAAATTGGGAATAAGGGATATATGACGGTGAACTGCGTAAATAAAAACCGCCTATATTTTGAGAGATTTTTTTTGGCCTGTGCCAGGGCTTTCTTTCGCCATCATTTCGCAAATCATAATGACAAAAAAAGCCCTGGGAAGGAAGTTGACTAAAAGCATATCCCAACCAGTGTCCTAACCACCCTCTAAGCACCGCACTCACTCGATGTGATTTAACTTTTTCCAGTTATTGGTTCGTTTGGATAAATTACTAAATAACATGAAAAACCATGGACGTATTCAAACAGTAAACCGACTTCCCATCTCTCTCAGCAACTGTAATTAAATCTCATTCACCATCAATCTGCTTTCTTATTTCAATTTGATTGATCTTTTAGTGCTTGAAACTGCATGATTTTTGTAACAAGAGAAATTTGAACGATACAGACGTTTACACATGTATGGTCAGCTGTCAATTGTTACAATGATGGAAACGAATATATGTTATTCTTTGACATGTTTTTTAACCTTCCTATTTGTATTGGTTTTATAGTAGTAATGGTCCCCATCCTCAAAGGTTGCAAGTCTTATCAGCTCCCACTCCCACAGTGGTTTTCCACTGGGTTTAATATTCTGCTTTCAGCATACCAGCTTCTGTTTGTAGTACATTCCGCCAAAAGTGTCCGCGGAATAGCAAGGATAAATTTCAACTTTTTCGCCACGGAATATTTACATATTCCATTTTTAAAAATGTTTATATACAATATATTTTTTCGTTGACAACGTACATAATCTCTTACAGAGATTAAAGTCAAATGACCCAACGAAAAAACTCGTTGCTTTAACATCAACAATCCTTACCTAGTGTAAAATTTGCAGTTAGCTATTACTTATAGTTGAGCAAATATAAGAGCGTGTATATGGTATATAGAAATTAAGCGAATGAAAGTGATCACCTCCTGAATTTGTTTTTGAAAAGCGTCTTTGTAGAAGTTATCTGAAAAGGAAGAACTATCATACACCAATAGTTCTATAATATGGTTTCGTCCTATTTGATACAATAACGCCCCTTTGACACCTACTACCAGAACGTAAACGGATTATGATTTCATGCTGTGGCGCATCAGTGATTGTGGAAAGAAGTGATGTATTGGTAGAAATAATATCTTATAATAACAAAACTTTTAGGCCATCAAAATATTTTCAAAGGAAATTTTTATGATTTAGATATGAAAGAACTTAATTCCAATTGATTATTTGTAGAAGAACAAGAAGCTGAGCAGCATGAAACGGGAGAGGGAACAGGGCTATTAATAAAAATCTATATAGGAAGCTGAGTGAGGTTTTAGCATATTAAATAATTTCAGCCCAAAACAGAATTTTTCACATTTTGCGGAGGAGGAATACAAACTGGTTTTAATACGAGACGCTCTAGCTCTCCCGTAATTACCTTCTTAAACAGCCCATGTATATTAATGTTGTCGGTAATTTATGTGAAATGGTCATGCAAAAATTTAATAATAATTTATCACAATGAGCGCAAGGTTTGGGATAAAGAAAGTAATTATCGATAAACTTTATCAATAAAATTATCGCAAATATTGATATTCTAAGACTAAATCGAATGTATTAGCAATAAAATCTATTGTCCTTTTATCAACATCATCGCAAATATTTATCGCTATTTGCGCTTGTAGTGATTTTCCCTTAAACCGTCACAACACCTTTATTCATCGAAGTTAATTCATGATGACGTCATCGTGAAATTGATGACGTCTACACAAATGTTTTAAGAAGTGATGTATTACTTTGTTAAGTTTATGTCGTACCACTAATTATTATAGAAGTTATTGAGCCCCTAATAACCCTAATAGAGTTGAGGAAGGGAAGAAAAATAATATACGAAAAAAAACAAAAACAGATTAGATATCGTGTTGTTAACATTGATAATAAGATATTGATGGAATGTCAACAGACACGCTTTTTTTCCATAGTGTTACGTAACTGTAAATGTTATTATCTAACTTTACTTTACCTTTCAGTGTTTCACAGATATATTTTGTTCATTTCTCAAAGTATAGAAAAGATTAATTGTAAATGATTTAATTGTAGTGAAATCTGCTCACACGGAAGACAATCAGAAAAAATAAGTTGACTAGAGATTTAAATTTTCGATTTTATGGAGGCTGAATTTCTATGTTCGAATGCGTAACACGATTTTTAAAAACTCTGACGCTTCTGCGCTATATATTACATAAATTTTGCATCCTTCTGATTGTTTACTTGACATATAAGGAAACATATGAAGTTCGTCAACTTGATGTTTTGAAATGTAGATTATGTAGCCATGTTCGTGTTTTGATATTTTCGTTGCACAAATGTAAATATATAAAATTCATTATTCCTGGAAATTGTTTTATCATTAAAAACCTTTTCAGCATTTAGCATGAATTTATCAACTTTGAGACTATTTTCTAATATGTATAAAAAAACTTTTCAGTTCATTAAGAAATGTCTCATAACTGTTACAATACATTCTCTTGTTTATGAAAGATCGCTGGAAAATAAAATGTGGATATCAGTATATAGAAGACTCTATCTACACGCAGTATTTAACAATCACGGATTACAGCTACATTTCATTTTATTAGAAAAATTTTAATCATCACAAAGTTAGCGACCTTTCCGACAGTTCGAAGAATAGTCGGAAAGGAAGTTTCTTTTCGGTTCCGGCAACGAAAATGGGAGAACATCGCGCATGCGCATAATTGCAGCGATGGAGGGATATAAAAGAGAAAGCACACGCTTTATTTATTCTCTGCGATATAGAAACGTACACGTGAGGTAAACTCCAGAAACGTACACGTGATGTCTAACATTTCTCCTGAAATACAAGCAGTCATCAATGCCACTGTCCAACAGGCAGAGCTTCGTCTCGTCGGACAAGCCAAACGTGTGGCCGAGGAAGTCTGTCACAACAGCATCGCGAACCTAAAGAAGAAGAAAAAATTGGACGATTATGAATTCAAGAAAGACGGAAACAAGAAAATGTTCCAGCACAACACCGAAGTTTTAGATCTAATCGATGATGCATTGGAAGACCTTGGGAAAAGCGATATCGAAGAAGCCAAAGAAAAGTTGGAAAAGGGTAAGAAAGTCTTACTTAAACGCATTAAAGTGATAAAGCTTGCTGATAGGGAAGATTGGTTAACTGCCAGAGAATACTTAAGGGACGAACTGGCAGACAATTCAGGCGACGAAAAGCAGTTAGCGAAAGCAATTAAGTCCGCGAATTCTAAAAAAGAAAAAAGGAAACCCGAGAAACGTCGATAACCTGCCAAAAGTTTCAATACTTACCACACAAAGTATAAGCCTTCTTCGTCAGAGTTGTGCTGGGGTTGTGGTAAAAAATGGGCATTTTTTATCGTCTTGTTATAAAATGAAAAACCTTAGACATTCGAGGGACAATTATACAAAATAATGTAACATTGATACTGTTTTATACTTACTTGTTTGCTTATTATCCCCCACATGTTTTCAAAATCACATTTCACTCCAGGTCCACACGAACGCTTTTGGATTAGGGAACAACAAGAAACAATGGTAGCAGGTAGATTGGAACAAAATTTCCAATTTTGGGAGAGATCTCTTAACGCTTCAGATCTTGTCCTCAACATTGTCAAACACGGTTATCGTCTACCATTTTTATCGCGACCTCCATCTTTCTATGCCAAAAACAACGCCTCCAGCTTAAGGAACAGAACTTTCGTCGAAGAAAGTATTGCCGAGCTTTTAACGAATGATTGCATCGAGGCAGTGAGCAAAATGCCTATTTGCGTCAACCCATTATCTGTTGTTGAAAAGAACAACAAACTGCGTTTAGTACTTGATCTGCGACACGTCAACCAAAACATCCAAATCACTAAATTTAAATACGAAAATCTTAAAACAATAGCTGATAGTTTTGAACAGGATTTTTACTTCGGTACTTTCGACCTGAAGGCAGGCTATCATCATATAAAAATTCACGAGTCTTCTCGCGATTATCTGGGATTTGCTTGGGTATTTTTGGACGGCACGATAAAATTTTATAGATTCAAGGTTTTACCTTTTGGCCTAGCATCTGCTTGCTACGTGTTCACGAAATGCACCAGGCCTTTCATAAAAAGATGGAGAAGCTTGGGAATCAGGTGCGCCATTTACATAGATGACGGGATCGCCGGGGCCAACACCTTTAAAGTAGCTAATTTTATCTGTAACGAAATAATCAAGAAGGATTTAACATCGGCTGGATTCGTAATCAATATTGAAAAGTCAAAACTGACCCCATCCCAACGAGGAAAATGGCTAGGATTCGAGATCGACACGACAACAATGAAGTTTTACGTACCTGAAAACAAGATCACTGCCTTGACCTATATGATTAGATCCGTTCTCTCATCTCAAGCGACATCCGCCAAATTTCTATCGAGAATAACCGGTCACATCATATCTATGGGATTAGGAATCGGTTCTTTAACCAGATTATTCACAAGGAGCATGTACAAATTTATCGAAAGCCGATCATCCTGGTTTGACATACGGGATATAGGTGATAACGTCGCTCAAGAACTAACATTTTGGGAAAAGAATTTAAAATTTTGCAACGGGTTTTCTTTTCGCAAAAAGCCGGATACAACAAAGGTCGTGTATTCCGACGCCAGTGACACTGGTTATGGAGGGTTTATCGTAGAAAGATTAGGAAACATCATTGCCAGAGGAGATTTCAAAAAGTCAGAAATTCATCTAAGTTCAACCTACCGCGAACTACTCTCTGTAAAACTGTTGCTCATTTCTTTCGGCTCAATTCTTTCTAACGAGAAAATTCTTTGGCACTCAGATAATCAAAACGTGGCCCGAATTATTTTAAACGGCAGCACAAAAGCTGCTTTACATAACATCTCCCTGGACATTTACGGTCTATGCATAAAACACAACGTTGAAATCGAACCTCAATGGCTCCCAAGAGAAGAAAACATTGTAGCCGATAGTTTATCTAAATTTCAAGACACTGACAACTGGGGAATAGATCTATCTTCATTCAACAAAATTCAAGAACACTTTGGAAAATTCACGGTTGACAGATTCGCGGATGATCTAAACACCAAGTTAGAGGTTTTTAATTCACGTTTTTTGTGCCCCAACACCAGAGCCGTTAATGCATTCACATGTAACTGGGAAGGAGATTTCAACTGGCTGTGCCCTCCGACAAGTCAAATAATCCGAACCGTAAAACATCTACAACTCTGCAAAGCTACAGGCGTTTTGCTTATTCCCGAATGGAAATCATCGCATTTCTGGCCTGTTATCACCAAGAACGGAAAAGACTTTCCGGACTTTGTCAAAGATTGCATGTACTTACGCCCTTATTTCATCAACTACTCCATGTCACATTCCGTGTTTCAAGGCTTTCCTAAATTTCGCACTATAGCTTTATTAATAGACTTCTCGTTTACATAAAACTCCTTACAGGTTGATGCATGCTCACATGAAGCATAAAGGCACGTGCACAAGATACAATTTTCGCTCGTTAAAAACGAAAAGGGCACGTCCACATGAGACGATTTTCACGAAAAGCGAAAAGGGCACGTCCACATGAGACGATTTTTGATCATAAAATGCAAAAAAGGCACGGCCACATGAGACGAACCTCGCATATTAGAAAAGAAGTGTCACACCCACATGAGGCAACGCAGCAAATAGGCGAACACTCCTTCCAGATCCATCACAACAAACAGATAAAGGAATAGGAAAGAATAAACAAATGTATTTATATATAAATATGAGTCTAAATAGATATACAAAGCACACTACAAATATCATACTCCTTTACTCCCCCCTCCTGTTACCACCACGTTACCAATTTACTGTTAATTTTTATTATTTCAGACGACTATCAGAGTGGTATTTGGAAAACTTTAAATAACATTCAAAATCAAGAGCTGAAAGCTAAGGCAGATAACTTGCCGGTTTTACTTGAATCAGCATACGCGCCATCCACCCTAGCTAAATATAAAACGTCTTGGTATGCGTGGAAAGCATGGGCTTCAAAATTTGAAGAGGTAGCAGCTTGTCCAGCAGATCCTTTTTTTATCGCAACATATTTCAATGATCTCATAGCAGAGGGAGGAAAAACAGGCACAGTTACAGCCGCTTTTATGGGAATACGCTGGGGTCACATTCACTCAGGCTTCATTTCGCCTACAGAACATACATTCGTCAAATTAGCATTCGAAGGGGCAAAGAGACTCGCGGCTCAATACTCTACAAAAAATCAAAAAGAACCTTTGCCAGCCAATATACTTAAAGAAATTATCGACAAGCTTGACAAAGGAAATTTATTACATTTGAGATTTCTCGTATTATCACTTCTTGGGTTGCTGGCTTCATGAGAATCAGCGAGCTCCTGTCCGTTTAAGTAAAACATTTGTCTTTTCATCTTGAACACGTCGAGATTTTACTTCCAAAATCCAAAACTGACCAACTAAGAGAAGGCCACGTGATCATGATATCCAAAACAGGCACGGCATACTGCCCCGTTTTTTGGTTGAACAAATATATAGACAAAGCCGAACTAAGAAATAAACCAGATAATTTTCTCATCTGCCGACTGGTCAAGACCCATGCAGGTCATAGAGCCTTAGGTCCCAAGCCCATTTCTTACACGACGGCGAGAGATTCTTTTCTTAGATTCGCTCAACCTATATTGGGAAACAACTTACACTGTTACGGTTTACATTCTTTGAGATCCGGAGGAGCTTCTACTGCCGCAAATTCGGGCATTTCAGACAGACAAATTCGAAAGCATGGCAGATGGTTGACAAGTAGCTCCAGGGACAGATATATCAAAGATGGGAAATGTCAAAGATTAACAATTACAAAGAATATCAATATTTAATTTAACAGATATTAATTTACCAAAAATTTGCCTCTCTCTTTTTTACAACCTGCGTTCCTGTCTCGAGCAAATACAAATATCCTCCATTAATATATGTTTTGTTTTCACTTATCAGGGAGGGTGGCTTTTATAGGAAAAGACAAGAAGCGACCTTTCCGACAGTTCGAAGAATAGTCGGAAAGGAAGTTTCTTTTCGGTTCCGGCAACGAAAATGGGAGAACATCGCGCATGCGCATAATTGCAGCGATGGAGGGATATAAAAGAGAAAGCACACGCTTTATTTATTCTCTGCGATATAGAAACGTACACGTGAGGTAAACTCAACCCACTAATCAACTTTATTGTTTCCTTTCATGTCACCACAAACGATGAGAGAATCAATACCGGAACATTTACTACAGTGAAAATCGAAGCACCTGTTTTTCGAATAATCAACCGAACAAGTTCCAAAAAGAAAACTTGAAGTCGGAGTACAAGACATACCAACACAAACATTCAAAATACATAAACGATAATGGCGATAAAGACCAAAGAAGATGCACTTTAAAAATACGACGAAACGAATACTCTTAATGACGACACACAAAATAAAGTCGCTGTAGAGCCTCGGCGGTTCTTATACTTCGAGAACATACGGTACTGCACTGGTTCGAAGGGTATGTTTCTCCCCAAGTGGGAGTTTTGCGCATCCGGCGTACCGTTTTGCCGAGTACTATAATGAAATCAAGCACAGCGCAGAGAGTAGACGTCGTCACACGGGCATTTTCACTAAAAACAATTTATACGAGATGGGGGAAAACACGAACACTTCACAATGTACGTTCCTGTCTCGAGCAAATACAAATATCCTCCATTAATATATGTTTTGTTTTCACTTATCAGGGAGGGTGGCTTTTATAGGAAAAGACAAGAATCGACATGGGTAAATTAATTCTATGTATGTTGGTGTATGTGCAGATTCATTTGATCATTGCAGTACAAGGCAATGAATACGTTGCATTCCAAAACAGAAAATATGATGACCATTGCAAAGGTTTAAAACTGTCCAAAGTATGCTGTCTTGCAGACTACCGAAAACTGGCAATTAAGACATTATCCATCTTATAAAGGGGCTGTTTCATCTGAAGAAGGTAATATCTCTTTCTTCTATAAATAATCACTTTCTTTCGTATCAAACGCATTTAAATTCCCTTGAAAAATAAATTTGATGGCCTAAAATGGATAAGACTTGTTATTATAAGATTCCCTTCTACCAATATATCACTTATTTTCTATGATCGTTGAAGCATGAGGCCGTGAAATCATAACCCAGCTTACGTTGTAGTAGGAGATTTCAGGATTTTGTAAATTTATCAAACCGGGTGAAACCATGCCATACAATCTACTCTTTCTTAGCATAGATATCGACTACAAAAATGCTGTTCAAAAGAATTTTAAGCGTTTATATCGATATATTCGTGGAGCAAATGAATTGAAGTGTCACAAGGTCCATTCTGTGCTTCAAACTTTACGACACATTTTTTCGTCCCATACGCTTATCAAGCCAATCCACCTCGTCCAACAATCAGTAAGGTAAGTTATAGGCCTTTAGGATTAGTAATATTATTAAAGATATGATGGCATCAAGATCTCTTTATCAGTGTACAAGAACCGTAATATCCGCGTGTTACGGTAGCAGCGAATGCGAATACCGTATTAAAACACCTTTAGACTACTACTACTACTACTACTACTACTACCACTACTACTGTGGAAGCCCATCAACAACAGTTAGAAAGAAATTTCATCAGTTTTCAACTTAAATCTTTCAAACGTTCTTATATTAAAGTTTGTTATTTACACGTTTCGTTTACATGTTTCGTTTACACGTTTCGTTTACACGTTTCGTTTACACGTTTCGTTTACATGTATTTGTAAAGATCTAGTTTAAAAAGCAGTATTTCGGATGAATTTATTTCGTTTTTCTCCTTGGGATATTGTTTTTTCAATTTAAAAAAAATATTTTTTGTATCTGGTTTGTATCTGGTTACAGCTCATGCATGTATATTTCTTTTGTTATAAAAAATTAATTTCTATTGTTTCTTAATAAAACCTTAATTAAAATTAAACTAAAGGATCATTTTTAAATACAACGTGTTGTCAGTGTAACTTAGGCTTTTCGGAAGACGATGGTTTGAAATGGCTTTAAAACGTTTTGCCGCCTTTGATGAAATTTTTGTTATGCTCGCTGACTTTGCCAGTTTATGTGATAGCTAAAAAGTGTTATTCCTTGTACACAGTGAATAAAAATTTTCAGAAACGTTATAATGTGCAGCAAAATTTTCTCAATCATCGTTTGATGTTCATTTCCAAGATATCGTCAAGAACTGAAAAATAAAAAAGAACATTAAAACGCCACTATGGCAACATGGTTTGATGTTCCGATCACGTGATTTATTTTAGTCTCTTTAAACACAGTTTGCAACTCTCCCAGGGGGTAAAATCTTCAAAAAGTCTCTGTGGTGGAGCAGGAAATATTGCTTGTCATTCCTATAGAAAATACTAATAATAAATATTTTTCCCACTGGTTGTTGAATAAAGAAATTATTCAGATAAGTTCAGATAACATTTCATGTACATTCACTCAATTTCATAGTGTTACTACACTCTGGGAGCAGGAAATACCTTTAAGAGAAGAAACTTGGGCCTAAAAGATTCTATTCCGAATCTGATATCCTTAATAACTTTATAAAGTGATTATTGATTTCAGTTATATAATACTGCAACTCATTAGTCTTTGCTGTTAGTGTACATAGGTATCTAATAGTTCACGAAATCAAATCCATACAGAAATTGAACCACTAGCTTTGATGTTATGTGCTGGTAGCATCACTTCAGCAGTGATTCAGAGTTTCTTGTATTTTGCTCGGATTTATTTTTGTGGAATATCTTATTGGGCAAAACGGTGTGAGACAAATTGCGGGGATGATTGCTGGGATGGGACAAAATATGAGATCCGGCTTCACTTAACATTTCCCTAAAAATTATCGCTGTGTTTATAATGAAGAATTTCTGTCCTGGGACGATTTCCTCCCGTCCCTTCAGCTGTTATTGTTGTTTTTCTCATATAAATCGGGACGATTTCTAAAAAAAAAGCGAAACAGCTGCAAACCATAGAATTTTTTTTAACATTTAAAAGTTTAAAAAAATGTTGTCCCAACCCGGCTGTATTTTTCTTATAAAGAATAGATACAATCATATTGATTTTCATCCTGTCCTGTCAATGTCCTGGCCCATCTTCCATATGATACAGCTTCTAATTTAGTGTTGATCTAACTACAAGTTGTAAAAGCTACTCATCAGATCATACAAACACTTTATTTTTCAATTATTTCTATCTTTCAGTTTATTCTGTGGACATAGTTAAGTTTTGAAAATCTGCCCTAAGCCAATATTATTTAATTGTGTAGAATTTAGAACCACTGCCATATTGAAAATATAGTTTTTATCGAAATTAAATTGTATTTCTATCTCTTTATTATCTCTTTTGCTATCTCAGATTCCCTGAAGGGTTAGAAAAAAAAAGAGGATAAAAATGGGGAAATATAGTCACATCTTATGCGAATCTTGTTAATTTTAATTCGAGAAAGTGTTGGTCTAAAAACAGAAAGATTAATCGAGAATCTTCAAAGCATTCATACCAATCCGATGGATCCCCTGACTCTTCAGATAATGAGGCCGATATATTATGTAAGGTGACAAATATTCTTTTAATAGAAAAAGAAAATGAAAAATTTCTCGAAATTGATTGTGTTGGAATCAAAATTATGCCTTATATCCATTTTGCCTGCTTGCTTATTGCTAATCTTTATCAACACGCTGATTTAACACATGATGACTTTTATTTAAAATTTTATTCTTCATTCTATTTGGCTCCTTTAACAGAAATTCAAATTAAATTGGATTTCTTTTCTTGTTGCTATATTCATAATCAAAAATCGCTGTCAGAGAGAAACACCCATGATATATTCACATTTGACTTATATAAGCAATCCCAGTGGGCACAGGGACGTCCCAGGTCATTCAGTTTGGACGACTCGGGGACGTCGAAAGTAAAGTCTAATCGTTCCGCTCAAATAGGATGTCCAACAGGGACTTGAAGAGGACGTCTAGAGTACGCACCCAATGGTACGTGGACGAGGACGGATGCGTGCCCATTGGGATTCTGAAGACATAATGGATAAAAATCAGTTAATTGAATTGAATAAGACAGGAGAGGCTGACATATATTTCAGATATTAGATTTAGAAGATCTAACTAAAGGTTTCGACTTCCGGTTGTTTTCTAGACCTTTATAATAAGCCCAGCAAATAACGCAAAGAGAGAAAGTGGAGCGATGATAGCCCTGAAGGTAATAAAAAGCATTATGGGACGTTCCTCATTGGCCGGGAATTGTACAATCTTTCATGAAAATAAAGCACACCAAACAAATGTTTCAAGAGAAATTCTCATGCTGTATGGATGAAGAAAGTGGGACATATGATTTGATAAAACATTCTAGTCAGTGTGAAAAATACAAGTTGGAAAAGGCAGATTTTAATCGTTTGACCAGATCTAACAAAAACGCATTTGTTACTTTCACAAAGCTTAATGGAAATCAACAAATCTCGAAAGATACATCCTATTTATTCCGATTAATCTCATTATTAGTGAAAACATTCAATTACGAGAATATTGATGACAGCCATATGTTAACGATTAAAGAAAAAGATTTCCTTAAAAGAACAATCGAAAAAACATTACGTGACACTTTAACGTTTATGTATCGCTTCCTGACTCAGTGTCGATACTGGCCTCGTTTCGATGCTTTACATTGTTTCACGGTAATTATTTAGCTATATATTTTGCTCATTAGCAAATCGCAGTGGGGCAATTTTCCTTAATTTTCAACACAGAATTGGGGCCCGTATGGACAACTAACTCAGGATGCGACATATAAACATGAATTCGGGAAAGGTGACTAGATAAGGAGATTGAGATAACCCAGATGCTCGATTATCACTAGTTTGCGGTGAAACATTTTTTGCCTGGCTTAACGAGGTCATTGGTAAGCTTTTGCATCATGCCTCGTGCTTTCAAATAAAAGAGAAAGAACCTTTCAAGCAAAAGAGGTTTATACTTTTTTTTTATAGAAACCACTTTATCGATCACCTGAGGGCGGTCAATCCGGAGTCCCCGCTCCCATGAAGCTCTGCCAGTGAGAAAATCTGCCCTTGCTATTGTGTTTCCATGTTTTTTCGACTCCACCAGGTAAAGCAAGTAATCCAAACCTTGCTTTGGGTTTAAATTCTTTCGCCTTCCATTTAATTATTTGACACTATTGTCAGCGATTGTAGAGAAGAAAAGGTTACACTCTCCCCCAATTTAAAAAAAAAAGGAAGCAGTCACACACCAGTGCTGTAAAACACTAAACCAGTGAAAGACTTAGTTAGCACTAGACTCGTCAGAATTTCCAAATAAGTAATTTTTTGCTGGACGAGTGAATTTGAGGTGATTAAAAATGCGTGAAGTAAAGTATTCCAAAACACTGCTCTGGTGCCGGTGTTTCGTCACAACTTTTATAAATGGAACTATCTACAGGAATAATCAATAGCTGTAAAGCATACAAGCTTTCTTTTATTTATTGTGTGCATTGTGAACCACAATCACCTTGAGGCTAACAAAACTAATAGTGTCCGAAAGGGAAATTCAGAAGTCATAGCAACAGGATATTTGGAACCATCATGACAGCCAAAGTATCGAGATTTAATTATTTCAAAATAATTAGTGACGTAAGAATTGTTTCGGAACTCGACATTTTGACGATTAATCGCTGTCATTATTAAAGGACCCATACGTAGCCGTGAACCGCAAATTAAAAAAACGAAACAAAGGCAAACACACAAACAAATTGCTGGTAGAAAAAAGATTCAAATTTGGACAGTAGAATTATCTTTCCATGAACTTAGAGTTATTTGACTTCAAATTCGTGGGGTGTTTCCCGAAGTTATAGTTCATCTTACTATTTCTCCTCACCTAAGTTTATAGTGGAATCCTTATAAATTTTGTCTGGGAAAGTGAGGCTAGATTCAAGTTAATTCTTGAATCTACTTCTCAGTTTCTACGGCCCTCTTTGATTAACCAACCTTAAGACTAAATTTGAACACTTTGCAACGGAGTGATTGTCTGCATTTCCTTAATAAAGTCTACGTGGAAAATTAATTTTCCTTGTTCAATGAGATATAAAATAAATTCAGGGCTTCAACACATGCTCCATACGCTACAATAAGACCACAGCTGATTAAAGCAATCGTCTGCTATCAAACCAAATATTTGTAAAGATGTTTTGTAAACAACTTCGTTCCAACACCCTTTGTTTGGCTACAGTTCCACGTGTGTTCAAATTTCGGAAATGTATACAGGTAACAAAGTTGCAATGTCATTTTGCATCAAAGAAAATTAGCAAGCACAAGCGCAGAACCGCATTTATTTTTTATGAAGCCAAGCGAATTATGGTCACACTGTTTCTAAAAAAGATGCTACTTATTGTTTCGGTTTTATCATCTTTCATTTCACTTTCAGGTAATATGTTTAAAAAAAGCTACTTTATACTCTTGTTAAGTATATGTAGATATTCTATAATTTTTCTTTATAGTGAGTGCGGGCTGCCAGCACATTAATACTTCTAATTTTGATAAAAGCATAAAACTTGGTACAAATGTCCCTCTTGATATAAATCTACAAAACTTTGAGGGAGACACGTCTGAAAGTCACATGATTGCCAATGTAAGCGTTTTTTTCGTTTGCCATTTTTTTCTCAAAAACCACATCATAATATATATTGCTTTTAGTGGCAATTAGCAAAATTATGCATAATAATAAAGAAAGTATGAAACCTCACAACTTTTCATAAGCGTCAGGATAACAATTCCATACCAACAAAACCGTTTTTTTTTCCACGCAAAGTGAATATTGATACCGTATGACTGCCAGTTACTGCAAAGTTCCTCTTCCAACGTCACTACATAATTGTGTAATCGGAAGAAATCACAGATGAATTCCAGTTTAAAAAATCAATCTAGAGCTTCTCCAAATTTAATAAAGAAAGTGATAAATCGCTATTATAACAACATCAGTGTCAACAGTTCTTATTGAGACTTTTTTTAATACTTTTGAAACAGCATCATTCGGTTGTAATAGCTTCTTTGTTAATGGTTCCATGGTTCCATGTTTATTCCATGTTGTATTCTATTGATAAACATTGAACACTACTACTGGAGATTTCTCATCCTTTGTAACAATTATTAGGAGATGGCGACTTACTTAATCACAACATCTACAATTAAATGAAAGAGCTCCTTTTTTATTTTGGTCATTTCTAATAAATTCGTGGAAATTCTTGTGAACAGGAGTTTCTGTTGGACCTAAATACCCTACTCCACAACCACGGAATTTTGGAGGATTTCAAAGCTACACTGAAAATATTTTGTCAGGTTTCCTAGTTTATAGTTTTTGAAAAATGTGTTTACATCAGCAATCACATGACTTTCAGGCGTGTCTTCCTCAAAATTTTGCAATTTTATATCAAGGGGTACATTTGTACCAAGTTTTTTGCTTTTATCAAAATTAGAAGTAGCGCACAAAATTAAAGGGTTAACAACCGTCACTATTCGTAGTTTTCTTTCTCGGAGTTTTTGGAAGCATTTTTTTTAACACACAGTTATCGTTTATCATTAATTGGCTGAACAAAACTTGTGACTATTTTCAGTCCTATTTAAAATCACCTTTTTTTTCATCGGTATGAATTTGAGCCTACAGTGGTGCTTCGGTGGTGTTATGTTTTATGCTGAATTTGAGCCTCTGGTGCTTTTAAAGGATGCTTATAAGAGAAGTGTGTATAAATAAAAGTGTCTTCAAGAACATTTTTAATCATTAACATTAAATGCCCTGTGACCAAAAGATACAGTTCCATTGAATACCGTGGAAGATCCAATGAGCAAACGCCGTCAGCATGAAAGGTTTTGTCCACTAATATATTTGCTAAATGGGGAATCGACCAAATTTACCTTTCTAGTGCTGCGAGATGAACTAATTTATTGAGGAATGTCATAATAAAGGTTTAATTGAAGAATTCTACCCACTAATTTTCTAGATGCCTGTTATATGAAGTACGAGAAAGTGGGATGTTTCAAGAGGACGCCGTCATTACTACCAGACTTGATCGTAAATGATAGAGATCCTACTCATGCGAATTATTCAGGACAGCTTATTGATTGGAAGAATTTTGGAACCTATCTTCAAAAGTAAACAGAGTCTAACCCGACAGGCATACGACCTCGTTTCAACGTGCGAACAACGTGTGAACAACACGTTAGACGTCGTAAAGGCGTCCATATAACTTCCGTGTGCCTGCTGGGAATGTTTTCGTTCTTTTTTTGGTATGGCCACAAGATACCATCAGGGGTATAGTAAGAAATGCACCTTCCTTTCCCCAACTTATGTTCATGCGTTTCTCTCTCACCCATTTGTCCATACGGGTCTTGTTTTAATTTGTAACATTTTGTTCTCCGTAAATTATTTAGCGATTTTTTGGTATTGGGAGAATTTTTGTTAACTTTCAACATAGAAACAAAGTCTGTAAATGAACAATTGGAATCGAAACGCCATACATAAACGTAAGTAGGAAAAGATGTATTTTGAAGGTAAATCATCACACATTATTCTTTAGATTAGTATGCCGCTGTGAAGCTGCTGCACGTGGTCATTACAACTTCTTTGCTATTGGTTTTTATGGTGAATGTTTTGCAGGAAACAATCAACAGTATTTTGATAGAGTGGTCAAGACAGGCTTACTTTATTCCAAAAATTGTGTCGATGGGCAATTTGACCTATGCGATCAACATTCGCCTTTTGAATGTGCTGGCAAGGATCGCACAGAATTTTTGTACCGCTTGAAAAATGAACGTAAGATATTAGCTATATTACTTTTCCACATTTTGCATTTGGCTAATAACACAGTTGTTTACTTTTAATGAAAAACCACTAGCATTTTCCTTCTACCGTTTACCTACGTATATAATAAGAAAACTGAACATAGCATCAACGAAACTAAAACGTGGAAACCATCACATTCTTAAGTAGAAGAAATTTTCTGTCCAAAAATCTAAATTTCGCGACAGCGGTTTGGGTCAACGTTTTGAGAAAGGTTTCAAACTTCGGACCTTTTAAAACTTCGGACATTTTAAAACTTCGGACATTTTAAGCAATAAAGACTTACGTCAGTCAGTTGGATTATATATAGGTGAAATTAAGATAAACAATGAAGATTGAAGAATAGATCTCTAGTTAGTCCCTTTTACACATCATGTGTTCAAACAAACATTTCAAACCAAGACATATCCTACACACCGCTCCTTTCAAATCATTGTTTTAGGGCCACTATGTACATTCGAATATGGCGACGGCGTTGGACCGGGCAGCACAGAAGTTTTCATAGGGAATAAAGACTCAAAAGAACAATGCATTGAATCTTGTTGGGCCTATAAGAAACAAGATCCTAGAGTGAATGGGGCAACGATAAAAGCTGTTGGGTATGGCTCGTGTTACTGTGAAGTGAACCTTACAGAAAGGAATGAAAGTTTATTTTGGATGAGCTGTATCTTTGGGGAGTAATTCAATTGCAGTTAATGTTGTAAATAAATAATAATCATTCAAAAAAGGTCTCCTCTTTCCTAATTTTGATCAACCTAAGTACTGTTTCATACTTGCATAAATGATTCATGGGTCAAATCACATCATACAAAGAGTCCAGCTTTCGTTCAGTTTTAAAATAAGAGGAATGGCTGTGTGAAAAAAATTCTTTTTAACAACAACCTAAGTTTTGCACATGATTTTGGCAAATGTCTGTCAATAAGAAAATGACTTTCCCTTCTTTTGGTTTTGAAAATAATTATATATATACAGTTGATTCCCACTATCTCGAACTCTCGAAGGGACTGAGAAAAAAGCGAATAGATTCAACATTTCAAAATTTTCAAGTTTTTCCTTTTCAATATCTTTTTATCGTAATGCATTTATCCAGCAAAGTCTTGACAATCAATTTTCTTTTCGACATCTCTCTCTAGCTCTCACACAACAAAAACATTCCATAACTCAAAAGCGTTCGAAAAGACAGTTGAAATTATAGTCATAAGTCATTTCTTGCGCATTTCTTGCGTAATTTCTACAAACTGAATTTTGATAACAAGTTCGATAAAGCGAATAAAATGCGCTCTGGAGACTTAAATAGTGGTTCCAGAACAATTTGTAAGGCCTGAGACGTCAGGGAGGAGATTGCATCTGTTAGGCGGGAGTCGACTCTAGAGAAAAAGGTTGTATTAAATATTTTCGCACCATATGCGAAATTATGTTGGTTTTTACGGAATTTAAACACAGAATTTATGTCGCAGAAGTTATGAATTACATCTGGAACATATTTTATAAAAACAACTAAAACGGCCACGCTCCCTGATTTTTACTCATTTTACCACGTCAGCATTTTCGATTCACATTTATTCAAGATTGACTTACATTCAATCTCTAAGTAAAAAACGCGATTGCTAGCGCAAAAGAAAGCATTTTTCATCTAGTTATACTAGGCCATTCTTACAAAAGTGTTTTCCTTCATAAAAGCAATGAAGCACAAAAGTAATACCGGATACCGGTCTAACCATGAATTTTCATGCAACTGCACCTTTAAAGTACAGAAACTCAGTCGTATCAGGGCTAGTGCACCGAATTTAACGAGCCTGTAGTTCATGGTCCAATTTCCACGAAAGCATGATAACACCCAAGAAACTTTTATGGACCAATTATAAAACGAACTTTGGAAAACATTGTTTCGAGAAATACAGAAGAACATCATGAGGAGGAAAGTGAGGAGGAAAAACTTGAAGAGAAAATGATTTTTATTCAATATCGGGGAGAATAAAAGAAAAATGTAAAGTTATAAATACCATCAAAAAGCTAATTCTTCTATCCTCAAAAGCACCAGTCGAGATATCCTAAAAAAGCAAAGTGGTCTATCAAATTAATTGCTCATAAAGTGCTTGTAGTAGAGTCGAGCCTTCTCAATCTCTTGGGATAACTTAAATCTTTAAATCCATCAAAAAGTTTAGTAGGCTTCTTCGTTGTACTCTTTCAATCAGAAGTGGTGGAAAATCCGAAAAACACCCGGAAATTCAGTGACTTTTATTTAAACGTGATTTTTATCAAATCAGAAGTTCCTGGCCAAGATATCTCAAGAAAAAATGAAGCAATTCAGTTGCTACGTTTAAAAATTGTTATTAGCTCTTGTCTCTATGATATGAATGAGCGGAGAGTTTTGGTGTTATCCAGCCGCTGAGTGAGTCTTTTAATCACACCAAAATTGACCGGTTTCAGCTAATTCAAGTTTTAATCGTCAGAAATCCGTTAAAATGGGTTTTTTTGCAATTTTATTCGCTCATATCACGCTCCGGACTCATAAGCCTCATTTATTTTGAAGACCGCGCCAATCAATCAATCAATCAATCAATCAATCAAGCAATCAATCAATCAAGCAAGCAAGCAAGCAAGCCAGCCTAAAAGACACAGAAACGAGGTTCGTATGGACAAATGAGTGCATGTAACATATAAACATGAAAGGTGTATTTCTGGTGTATTAGACATGAAAAACCTTTTTTTCTCAGGGGTGGATTACCTTTGTTTGTTTGTTTGTTTGTTTGTTTGTTTGTTTGTTTATTTGTTTGTTTGTTTGCGTGTTTGTTTATATAAAAAGGGATAATACTCCATTTTTAATAATTGTTCGAAAACATTGTCAGTGCTTGTAAACAAAAGATATTGGTCTATAATTTTTTACGTCATGTATAATAAAAATAATATTTTTTAACGATTATATATGCTGCAACTGGAATACCTGTTGATGTTGTGTGGTTGCAAGAAATTAAAAAATCAGTGTGGCGATGAATTTATTGCCCAATATATTTATTGTGACAATAATAATTATTGTTTTGGACAGAGTCACCAGAAATTCTTTTTAAAGGTTGTTATTTTGCCAAAACTGTGCTACCATGTCTCGTTTTGATGTGGTAATTTAATGAAAACTATCACAAAAAGCGATTTGCAGAATAAATCAAAATACAGAATCAAGTAGTTACTGTGAAACAATACAACGTATCAAAAGGAAGCGGGGTAAGAAGCGGGGTAAGAAGTGGGGTAGGTAGGATAGTTTAGCGAAATATTACTATTTAAACTGAAATTCGGCATTTTTAATTAATCCTCCTTTTCGGCGGGGCAGCCAGATCAAGATTGATACAAACAATTGCTTCCCAATCACATCATACAAAATTTTCTTTTCGAGTTAGCATTTTAACCGACATTCCGTGGTGATAAAATTGATGTCGTCCTGCTCAGTGAATAATTTCTTCGAGGACCTTCACCAGAAAGACATTGCAGCTGGGTTCTAACAAACTGAAATTCAGCCGACAACAGATCCATTTTTTAACTTTCGACAGGTTTTCATTTCTTTTTTCTGGAACTTTTTCAGCCAGGCCGTTAAAGAAGGTGGAGCATTCACGTGACATACATCCGTGACATACATTGGTCGACCTGATTGACTCATCTGCTGTATGATCTCTTTTTTATTGCTCGTCATTGTCATCGTCATTAATTGCGCTAAGTGATTGGGATAAGAGGATTTAAGTCGCTGGGTTAAACACCTTTACGGGAAGCCAGCTTGATGCTTCCTGTTCAATGCTTGCTTCCATTGTTCGTGATGTGACTTTATCTATAACTGCGGATTGTATGTTTTTCCTCATTCTGTTTCATATTCTCGATTTTTAAATCCTTTTTTCGTTTGTATTGCTCAACTTCAACTGTTTCATAACTCTGTTCTTGCTCTTTCACTTTTTTTACCATTGACTCAGTCACTGCTCTTGAGTTGGTATATTCTTGCTGACTTCGTTCACTGGGGTTGAAAATAAGCCAGAATATTTTAGCAGAGCGAATAATTTCCTTTCTTGGTCGTTACATATGTTAGGATTTCAAAAAGGTTTGTCTGATTGTATTTTCTAAAATTTGGAGATCATCTGAGGAACAGTTCGTATAAGATAAGTAAATTTATGTTGATATCCAAAGAATGGGGATAAGCTACAGCTATCTTTGATAGTAAGTCAATTTCTTTCACCCATTCCTTTGCGATCTTAATTACATACTGCTTCTTGAAGTTTTCATTACCTACTATGGCTCCAAGATGTCGGTTACCTTCTGTAGTTATTTGGACTCCCGTAATAACAAAAGGCTTTATTGCTTCATCAAGATATTTTTCATTATCAACAAGCTTTTGGACACTTTCGGGTAATAGCCAATGTGTGGACCATGTTCAACTATACTCTGCCACCTCTCACGTAATTCTGGTAGTTTTCATAGCCTGTAAAGTCGTCAGCATAACGTATGCGTTCAAAGAGGTGTAGCTAGAACGCAGTCAAAATTTGTGAAGGAGAATTTAGTCATTTAAAATAGAAAAGGAAAATGTGCAAACCTAATCGACACTTAGACTGGACTTAGACTGGACTCCTCCACTTTTTTGAAATGACCATGAATACGCCTATGCGTTTAGGTAGATTAACTTCCTGTGGCATTTCATTTAACTGAAGCAATGGTAATATCCCGATCGCATACATGCCCATCACAACAGGATCACCTTGACTGGTGCCCTCCATCGACTAAATTTCTTTGCCTGTTATGAATAGACGAGCTGGAACTGCTTTTCCGATAATTCTTCTAGGTACCTATCCCATTCCAATTCTCTCTGTTGCCAAAGTTTCAGCCGTTTCAATATCTTTCTGTTATCTGCAACGGAACTCTTTGGATTTGTGCGCGTAGTAACAAGTTAGGTCATAACATAAACATCTAATAACATAAACAGCACGGTTCTGTACGGTGCGTTATTTATTCCACATTTCTATTGCTTTTGTCAGCTCCTCGACAAAGCTTTTCCCAATACTACCTTTCAAGAGCTGGAAAATATTTTTCCTCCGCACGCTCATCTTCTTGGTGTATGCACCATGTATATCTTTGCAGAAAACTTCATCGCTGTGTGTATTGGTTACATTTTTTAATTAGTTCGTTTTCTTGATTTTCGCTTGACTTAATTAAGTTTTTGTTGACAGTATGGATACACTTACAAAAAGATTATATAGATGTCTTGGACGAAGTCTAGTTATCAAGGGGTTGGAAAATCATTGCAATATGGCGGAAGTCACTGTGAAATCACGCTTTGAGACACAACTACAATACTAATAAACTCAATGTGCAGATGCAAAACTGGAAGACCTACATTCCTGAAAAACTGAAATATTTTGTAACTTTATCTTTTCCCGTCTTTGTGACTTTATCAATTTTTCTCCAATATTTCTTAAAGGAGTGAAATCGTATCTCCTCAACACAACACAAACACACCACACAAAACAACATATAGATATAGTCTTTTACAACACACATCCAATGCTCTTTTAATTAAAAAATACTATAATAAATCGTTATGGATCAATCTTACCAATCTTATGGAGGAATGGATAAGCCTCTTTTCGGAGAATCAAGTAATAGGGTGAGTAACTTGATTATATATATATATATATATATATATATATATATATATATATTATATATATATATACACACTATAATATTTATTTAATCTTTTCACAAAGGAAAGAAATGTATTTATATTTACTACTAATGTTGTTTTGATATTGTATTTTATATCTTACATTATTTTGAACGTGAATTAGGTTTCCTCTTTCACTTATTGGATGCTGAAGTTAATGTGCCGAGAATAGATGCTCTTATTATTGTTAGAGAGTTTCAGCTTAAGAGGGGCAGTCGCAATCAATTTTCGTATTTTTTAACTACATTTTGCCCAACTCCTATTATCTATAGCTACTCATATCTATCTTCCTCTCTTTTATAATAGTAGAATATGATGATGTTGATTAGAGATTTATCGAGGTACTTTATTCGTAATGTTTCACAGCGTCACCGGTGTATGAACTCTCACTCCTGTCTCCTACACACCAGTTTCAATGTTTACATCGTTAGATAGCAATGCGTGCATGCGCCAAAACTTGTAGGCAAAACATTGCGATTTAGTCGTAAAGAAGAAAGCGGAGGTATAGCATAACTTTAGAGAAGTATAAAAAGAAATTAAATTATAATGCCAAGTTCCTGTTCCTGGTTTATATGCTGTTTTTCTCTTATATTTCCCATGTTTGTTATGGGCCCACACATGGGACTGGGAATGACAGCACACAAGGAGTTCCTGTATAGGATGGAACAAAACAAAAATTAAACAAATTTGTGAAATATATACAGTATACAGAACATTTTTATACTGATGTAGTTACTAGTGTAGTTAACGACACATGATTCATTGTATGAAAACCCTCTTATCACTTTGTGTTAATTAAAATCGTTACGGACCTCAGCAGACAATACCTAGAAAATGCAGTATTTCTTGACATGACTGCCTCATCGCGTGAATGTTGTAGGTATTTTCGTTGTTGCACCATCTTAATTAACAAAATTGTATGTTTATAAGTAATAACAGGGTTATGCAATGTGCATAATTATGATGTAATAAGTGAGTAGTTAAAATTTCTCATCACTATTACTGATATAAACGAATATTACATCTTTGTACTTTATTAAATGGATCGAGAGTTCTAAGTGAAATGATATGATATATATATATTATATATATATAATGACACCCCAGCCTAATCAAAATTCCATCCATCAAATCTTGTGCACCCACGATTATAACAGCTAGACAAGGAATGTGAAATGAAAGGTTTTCTGCTTGTCAACTAATAGAATAATTTTATATAATCTTTTTGTTTGTTTCATGTGAAACTTGTCACACGAGTGGTATCGCTCTCTGCTTTTTAAAGTCTTTCCGATATATCTCAGTCAAACTTAAAGTACACCATGATAGTTTTTCATAGATATGCCTTTCAAGTGATATTTATTGTTTAAAAATATATCAGTTTTCTTTCCTCATTTTATGAATGTTTTAATATGTATATAATATTAATGATCAAGTCAAATTTTTTAAACATGCACACACAAGGTTATTTTGATCTTAATACACTTCAGACATTTTCCATTTATTTCGGGGTCATTAGTGCTTTCTGTGTACTTTCATAAATGTTTTGTTGTTTTCAGTTTACACAGGGAATGAGCTTGTAAATTAACCTGATAAAAACAGTTGTCTAATATAATCAACTAAAATGTTATAAGTATGTCTTCTATAATTAATACTTAAGATTCATCTATAATATATACTTACTGAACACCAATTTATCTTCTATACCATGAGATATGACTATCTTGTTAACTTCAATATATACAACAATCATTTAACCAAATCTCCACTAGGCGGAAAATGTTGCAGTGGGTGATTTTTTCCCTGCAATGGTAACAATCGCCCACCACAACATTTTCCGCCTACTTGAGATTAAGTTTTTAGTATCCACCAATTGTCTACACAATGTTATTATGTCTTTATATCAAAGTAAATTTATTATAACATACCTGACACAAATTCTTTTGATAGCAATGGAACCATTGTTTTTTACTAATATATATATAATATATATGTATTGAAGGGTCTCCAAAGGTTCTTGGGCAAAGTTTTTGTATGTATTAGATGAGTAACAAATGTACTGTATTTTATCGCATAAACACCCTTGTTTGTACAAATGCCTCCCCTCAAAAATTCAATATTTTCAATAAACGGCCCTCTAGAATTAATGTGTTTCTCTCTTGTTTTTACACAAATATTTTATTCCTTTATTGAGATCTTAAAATAATGGTCCAATTGTATAAACGTCCCTCTCAAAGAAACGCCCCCGAAATGTTTGATTTTTTTATAAAGGTGTTAGCAACTAACTGATATCATCAATTGGGATAATTGTATAAATTAATTTAAGATTTGAAATTGAAATATCTCAAAAACTACAAAGAATTATTAAGTACTAAAAACAAGACTTATATACTTCAAAAAATCATTTTGGATCCCTTAAAGAATCATAATAATTTTATTTTAATCCCTTTTATAGAATAATAGTGTTACTTTTTCCCATTTTTGACCAACCTGCCATTTGACAAAGACTTTCATTTTTAGGACAAATATATCAATTATGCATTGGCCTTTGTTACAGTTGTGGTAGTCATGGTAAGTTTTTGGTTGTTAATCTTACAGAGGTTTTCTAATGAATAAATCAGGAAACTTATTACCTTACATGATCTGCATGAATTTAATTTCCCAGTTGCAGGTTCTTAGAATAATCAGTGTGGATTAAATTTTGTGCTTGAGGGATTCCAGAAACAATATTTACCTTTTTTCTCCTTGCAGCTTCGACAAAAAACATAGGAACATTTTTATGAGAGAAAAAAGCTACTGTAAAAATAGAGATTGATTGAAAAAAAAACTGTTTTAAAACACCAAAAAACAAGCAATAAAAATTGAATTGAGGGTGGAATTATTGCCATATAGTTGACCAGCAATTAAGTGCATTTCAGGTGGATTAATTTTTGTGGTTTTTCTTAAAACAGTAAACTTTTGTCCTCTCAAATGTTTCTCCATGTAAAGTATACTATTTGAAGTTTTGACTTGTTTATATAATCAAATTCTGATTCCTTTGTTAACATCCTTTGTTAGGCCACCATCATTGGAGCTGGTGTACACTTTTCTGTCACACATTTACTGTTAGCTGTTGTCATTTTGCTGAATTGTTTCACAAATATTTTACTGGTAGGTTTTATTTATAAATATTTTACTCTAAATCAAAGTTGGACTGCTGTTTGAGTTTTGAGTTTATACAAACAGGAGCTTGACTTGAGCATAATACATAATACAGATGCATTTTTGGAAATATTTTTTGATAGCGATGATAATAATAATAATAATAATAATAATAATAATAATAATAATAATAATAATAATAATAATAATAATAATAAAATTTTATTATTAAATCATTAAATTTAACATCACTGATATCATTAAATTTACATAAAATATATTAAGTACAAACATTTATATTGTGAAGATATCATCCCAAGACACTCAGTTGTAACTTTTGAGTGCCCAGAGTCCCTTTGAAATTTCTCTATCTACCCCAGCTTGATATAATCTGAATGGAAGTTATAAGTTTGTACAGTTGTGAAAGAATTGGACCACATGAAAATGTAAGGTTTCTATCAAACGGGTGTGTCATTTCACAATGATTACCGAACCTCTTCATTACACTTTTGAAGATTTGATATTTCGAATCTCAATCGAGTTCTCCCTTATTCAGAGAACTTTAAAGGGTCTCTTAACCTGTCATTTCTTTGTGAATGAACCTCCATAATTTGAACCCTCTTATAAATCGAACCATTTTCGACGCTTCCTATATGATTCTATAACACAGACTCTACTATTTCAAAAATTGTGTTACGTTCTTAACTTACACAACTTCAGTGTTAGTATAAGGAGTTAGACACACGAGGGTTCTTAAGTTGTCTGGTTTACTCAAGTAATCTGCTTTAATAATTAATCTTATATGTGACTACTGTGCATTTTGAATAACTACCAGTAATTTTTTCTCAATCTTAGTCGAAACAATCGAAACGATTCATTACGTGTAATTGAGTAAACTCAATTTTGTTTTTGTTATGTTTGTGTGAAACAAAGGAGGAGACGGACGATCACAATTTACCTTAGCTCAACTCTAAGAATTTCCACTTCATCAAAGTTTCCCTTGTTTCGTTTAGATTTACTGGTATCGTCAAGGTGATTTGGACCCAAAATTTCGGAACTTAATTTATTACAATACCTTAGTGACAATTCTATTATGCATCACGGCGTTTGTGATATTTTTTAAGAAATAACCTTAAGAAGCATTACCAACAATTTTTTTCTACCAATACAAAAAAAAACACAACACTGGCAAAAACAATTTTTACATCTTTTTGCTAAGATTTCGTTGATGATTGCATAAATAGTATATTCCTTAAAATTGTCGCCATTTTTGTATGTTTCCCGAAGAAAATAGCGACCTTGAATTCAGTGTGATAATGTTGAAACTCAATCAAGATATTTCCTTCGGAAATCATTCGCTCGCCATCAGTCAAAAATTTTGAGAGATTTTAAATAATATTTCAAGGAAAGACTTTATATTTTCATTCCATAATATCCTGTTCTCCTTTATCAAGACTCCTTCATTTTACGACGAGTATGGTAACCTTTAAGATGAGTCTCTCGTAAAATTAAACACCCTCGGAGTGAAAATACCCTTGGAAATAGATATTTGGGTCTACTGTGAAGTAAAAGTCCCGCTGCGAATATCTTCGCCAATTTAACTTTTCACTCGTTCACCATTCACTCTATGCTAAATATGACGTCATTGGTGATATTTCATAGCGTACAACACTTGGGATACCATTTTTTTTACATTTGTAATTAATTTATAAAAATTTAATTTGAGATGTTAAAATATTGACATTTTATTTTTTTGCCTATATTTTTTTGTTCCTTGTTGTTAATTATCAACGCTCGCTTCATCACGAGTGTGTCTCTATTATAAGATACATTAGTAAACATGGGAAAAAATTCTTATTAAAATATAGATTGTTTGTTCACGTTTAAACGTCTTCATCTTTTAATCGCTCTGAAAGTGGATTAGAGTGGATTTGCTTGACGTAATATCAATCACCCCTCTTCTAATAAGAATATCAACCACCCCTCTTCTAATAAGAATATCAACTTTTACCTCAAAGCCCATTCTATAACTCAAACGTTTAAAGCTTGTTAGGTAACGTTGTCTTTTCCATAAGTAAGTCATGCCTTATTAGTTTAGAAACAGACCGTCGCTAACTCGCTTTGGTCACTGGTTTATTTTTTCATACGACCATGCTATCAAAAAGAGGTTGGGAACCATACAAACCAGTTGATAATTACGAATGATTGGCCAAATGTGTTATCATATCCTGTAACAAGCCAATTTGAAAAAATCGAAATGTATCGACCATAACGAGTTAGCGACGGTCTATGTTTATGAGCACCAAAAATAATCAAGAGACAAATCCCCGCCCTTCTCCTTGAAATAGATGTTGGTATTGAAATGAACTTGTGAGAAGAACTTGTTGTTTCAGGAAGAGCCTGAAATTCTAAGGTTGAAATCCGATTTTGTTTGGCTTCGGAATTTAGCGACCTTACGAAAATACTAGGACGGTGACGTAAGTGAAACAAAGGATTGGTTTTCCTTGTGGAGTTTGTTAGAAAGAAAGTCTATTTTATGCTGTATAATTGGGAAAACTTTGTCAGTTAATTATCGCATTGACAGATTTTCACATTCTAAACAAAAAGTTAAAAGTTTGAAAGATGAACAAAAATGTCGATTGTACATCACACTGAGATCATCCTACTGAGAGCCTCTGTTACCATAGCAACAGTAGTAAAAAACATAAATATAGCTTCAACAATTTGAGATCATCAAAACTTCATGGTATAAACCTTGTTTAATCTGTTCAGTGAGCACTAGGTCACGTGACGCCTCGTTCTTTCAAGCTCTTTGAAACTTTGTTTTCACCGCAAAGATGAACGGTTTGAAATGGCCAGATAAACACGCTCTAATACATCTCCTGAGTTCTGTTTAAACGCCATGTGTTGATCTAGATACTACACCCAACCTCGTTTTAATTAAATTTATTGTTTCAATAATGTTTTTACTTTATTACTCCCAGTAGAATGATTAAAGGTAATTTTGATATCTAAAACGAGGCCGGTTGTACTTACTAGACAAAAACACGCCTTTAAACTGAAATTCGGGAAGGTGTATTGGGAATTTGGAAAACACTAGGTGCCGGTAAGGTGCAAGTAATTGGGAAAATTTTACCCTGCGCTGAAAAAAGTTGAAACTCCCCCGCGGTGAAATCGTACGTGTAGGCTCTCTCACCCTTGAATTACAAATTCTCAATGGTAAGAAGTAAAAAGAAAACAATTTCAATCATCCTAATTTTCACTGATTTTGGTGATAAAATAAACATCACTGAGAGAAAAAATATGAAAACGTGAGAATTTTTGTATTCCTTCTCCCTGATGGAAACCAAGAGTCAAAAACAAATCAAAGTTGTGTTTTTTACTGCGAGTTTTTCCTTTTGCCCACAGTCCACAGCTCTAAACTACCTATCTATTTTTCTTATAATAGACCTTTCGCGAATTTCTGTTTAAAGACCGTATTATGGCCTAGTTACCATGGTTCCGCTGTAACAACCTAAACAACCTTCCTGAAGACGTTTGAACGGTACTTGCGACATTGTGAACAAGGTGTCGGTAATTGAAACTCGTTCGCAGGCGAGCTGCTGTGCAAACATCTATTTAAAGCAAACTTGAAATCAGCAAATAAATGACTCAATGCTTCAAAATATGTCATTGCTTCTCTGTGAAAGCTTGGATGAACACTGTGTAGGCTTATCAAGACAATTCAAGTTTCCTAGCTTTAAGATAGCAGAAAAGAGAAGAAGAATACGGCGACC